>PISX010015389.1:0-49686 GCA_004024625.1 Mellivora capensis | reverse complement strand
CCCGTAGAGATCCTGACGAGTAGAATTTTGATCTCAGGCTGATTTCATGAGTGATCGGAGTTCCTTGGTAGGTAATCAGCTCACTTTAGGGGACAGGTTGAACCAGAGCATCCTCCTAGTTCCCCGCCATCTTGCCTCCCCTAAATCCATTATTTTCAACTTTTACAACAACTGTAGTACAATATCATTGTGTCGGAGTCAGATCTTGGAAAAATGGTAAAGTGTGTCTTCTAGCTGCCAGCCTTCCTTTCCTTTCCCATATACACCTTTTGTAAAACTCCCCTCTCCTATCACCACAGTCAACACAGTTTGGTCCTCCATGCCTCCCGTATCAAATTCTCTTCCCCATTCATTCATTCATTCACTTATTCATCCATCCATCCATTCGATCAGCTCATACTCATCAGTAATATCATGCTCACTGTACTGGGTACCATCATGGGCACTGCTCTAAGGAAAGGTACTAATTTTAGTTGCTTACACTTTTGCTTGATTTTAAGTCTGTATTTTCTCTTGGAAAAGAATTCATAGTAAACACATCCTTCTAAGCAGAGAGTGGAAGAGCCTGTCCGTTACCATCAGGCACATTGGTGAGGTGTTTTGGGCAGGTGTGTCACTGCTGTCAAGCCAGATAGCAGCCTGCTTTCCTCAAGGATAAGACAGACTTGAGGTACACAGAGGCGAGTTCAAGCATGATTTGGATTTACCTCCAGAAGCTCTTATGTCACGTGGTGATCTGTAGATTCCATCAGCCTTCAGCCCCTAGCCCTATCCCATATCGGTAACTGGGAAGAACCCGTGGAGTCCTGTTTACTGCCATAATTATTCTACTGTATGAAAAGTCACAACATTGTGGTTGTGCAACTGTGTGGTTAGCAGATTTCTCATTGAGCAGTTGGCTTATGTCACAAGTCTTAAGAGAGGGTCACTTGTATCTGGTCATTCTAGAATGCAACCAACTCTCCCTGTTTACCCTTGGTAAAAATTTTAGCTGTGGACAAACTATTTCCTTATTACATACAGGTGGGAAAATAAGGTATCCTCTAAAAACACAAAAGAAAGAGAAATGGGATCTCCTTCTGAATGTCAGTGTACAAAGCTAAGAGTAGGGATTGCTAAATCATATTCCAGTCTACTGGAACCAGTCTAATACCATTAGTAGGTAATACTAATACTATTAGTAGATTAACATAGCTGAACAAAGTGTGGCCCTCAGAGCAGGTGCTGACCATCTGCGGAAGCAAGGGAAAGAAGAAACTTGGAGAAAAACATAGGTCCTACCTAACCATCCCAGCTTCTGTAAGGCAGAAATTTCTCTGCCTAAGGAGTAGACTTCCAGGTCTATCTGGGGCATCTACTCTTCTGGAGGGGAGTGGCTAATGCCACGGATCTTTCCAATAATGGGACTCCATTTGCTCTGAGAAATATTTCAATTACAGATTGGCTTCACAGGTGGCTGGTGGGTTGGTGATTGGTTAACCTGAGCATATGGACCATGGATATTATATAGTTCTGTCATTGGAAAAGTTGCTGATGGTGAATCTGATGTGAGAAATCTGTTCTTGGGGTGAGTGAACCATGTTTGTGAACATGTATTGTGAACAATCTATGTTCAGGGCCAGACTGGGAATGTATGGAGTTTACTCAGGGAAGTTTATCACTGGGGGCCTCTTAGAAGTCCATCTGAACCCCAAGAAGTAGCCCTTGGTACTGTCCTTTTTGTGGTTTGACACCACCGGCCTCTGGGCCTTTTTCAGTATCAGTTGGGACAGTCCCATGGAGAGTAGATGTGCATGCATGTGCACACGCATGCACACACATGCACACAAGTTACATTTAAAATGCTCTTTCCTGAAGAGCTACTATGATCTACAATGCCAGGCAAGATAACTCTTCCATTCATTTCTTTGAGTATACACAAAACTATCAGGTTGACTGAGAAAATTTTCCCACCTCAAGGTCATGAAGATATTCTCCTGCCTTATTTCCTAGAAGTTTTACTGGTTTATATTTCACATTTGGTTTTCAGCACACCCAGAATTGATTTTCATGTATGTTGTGCATGGGAGTTAATATTTTTTTCCATATGGACATGTAGTCTATATGCACTAGCACTATGTATTGAAAAGGTTATTTATCATTGGCCATATATGTATGAGTCTGTTTCAGGGCACTCTGTTCTGTTGTGTCTCTGTGCTTGGACCCAGTACCACCATTTCTTAATAACTATAGATTTATAGTAAATTTTGATATGTGGTAATATAATTCCTCCAGATTTGTTCTTCCTTTTCAGGCTTGTCTTGGCTATTACTTTTTTCTCTTAGCATTTTCATGTGTGTGTGTGTGTGTGTGTGTGTGTGTGTGTGTTTGTATATATATTAGAATTATAATTTAGAATTATTTTAGAAAAATTTTATTTATATGTATATATCTATTTTAGAATTGTCAATTCCCTGCTAGAACTGCTCTGAATCTGTAGATTTGGGGGGAGAATTAACATCTTTACAATAAAGAGCCATACCATTTATGATTGTAGCATATCCCTCCATTTATTATATCTACTTTAATTTTTCTCAGTAATGTTTTATAGTATGCTGTGTAGAAGTCTGATGTATCTTAAACAATGTTTTTGATATTATCATAATTGGTGTTTTTAAAGTTTGTTTTCTAATATTTTGCTAATAGTATATTAACATACAAATGAGTTTTGTTTATTGAATTTCTATCTGGAAATCTTGCTAAATTCACTTCTGCATTTTAATAGTGTATCTGAAAATCCATCTACATACATAATCATGCCAGCTGCAAATAACAATAGTTTCATTTCTTCCTTTCCAATCCTTACACCACTATTTCTCTTGTCTTATTGCACTGGCTAGGACCCCTAGTACAAATTAAATTTAAGGTAAAATTAAATTACCCCTAGTAAAAATTAAATTTAAGGTAAAAATGGGTGTTCTTATTTACAGTCTCCATGAAAAAGCTTTCAATATTTCCTCATTAAATATGTTTGTTATAGCTTTTTCATATATATCCTTGTTTTGGCTAAGAAAAGTTTCTTCTAGTCCTAAATTGATCGTTTTTTTTTTTTTTTTAATCAAGAACGGAGGTTGAACTCAAATTCATTTTCTCTACTTATTGCATCGATCATATAATTTTTGCCTATATTTTAATGTAGTGAATTATACTTTTTTTTTAAGATGAGAAGAGGGAGGGGCAGAGGGAAAAGCAGGCTCCCCACTGAGTAAGGAGCCCAACGAGGGGCTCGATCCCAGGACCCTGAGATCGTGACTTGAGTCCAAGACAGAGGCTTGACTGACTGAACCACCGAGATGACCCGACACTTACTTTTCTAGTGTTAGACTTTCAGTGCTGGACTAACACAAACTTTGTCGTACTATGCTTTTTCTATGCCCCTGGATTTGATTTATTCTGGTTTAGAATTTTATTCTCTATGTTTATAAGAGATTGGCCTGTAATTTTCCCAAAATGTCCTAGTTAGGTTTTGGTATCAATGTTGGGCTTCCCACATGAAACAAGATCTATTCCCTCTTTATTCTTTGAAATAATTTGTAAGATTTAAGGATTAGGGTTACTTCTTCCACTAGTGTTCATGCATAAAGTAATCTGGGGTTGGTGTTTTTTTTTTGTTTTTGTTTTTTAGCTTTATATTGGCTCTATCCAACTTACAAATTGTTTAACAGTATAAAATTAATGTAATTCACTGTATTGAAAGGATGAAGGAGAAAAATTGTGGTCAATGCAAAGATGATCAATATAGAAAAAGAATTTAGTAAGGTTCAAGTTTCGTTTTTGTGATTTTTTTTAAGTACAGATTTAATTTCTTTGCTAGACATTAAACTTTTCAGCTTTCCTGTTTCTTGTATAGATTATTTCAAGTTGTATTTTAAAAATTACTGATGCTTTGCCTCTTAATTTTAAAATTTAGTTGCATAAAATTGCTATTTGATGTTTATAGGATCTCTAGTAATGTCCTCTTTTTTTTTCATTCCCAATATTAGTAATCTGTGTCTTCTCTTTTATTTTTTGATCAGTCTTGATAGTTTCATCAAACTTTTTTAAAGAATTATTTATTTTAGAGAGAAAGCATGTACAAGTGAAGGGAGAGATTGAGAGGAATAGAGAATCTCAAGCAGATTTCCACTGAGGGTGGAGCCCAATATGGGGCTCAATATCATGACCTGAGCCAAAATCAAGAGTCTGATCCTTAAACCACTGCACCACCCAGGTGTCCTGGCTTATCAAATTTATTAGCCTTCTCAAAGAACTAATTCTTTATCTGTATATACAATGGAATATTACTCAGCCATCAGAAAGGATGAATACCCACCATTTGCAATGACATGGATGGAACTGGAGGGGATTATACTAAGTGAAGTAAGTCAAGCAGAGAAAGACAATTATCCTATGGTTTCACTCATATGTGGAACATAAGCAATAGTGTGGAGGACTGTAGAGGAAGGGAGGGAAATCTGAAGGGGGAGAAATCAGAGTGGGAGATGAACCATGAGAAACTGTGGACCCTGGGAAATAAACTGAGGGTTTCTGGGGGGAGGGGGTAACGGAGTGATGGGTATTAAGGAGCGCATGTGTTGTGATGAGCACTGGATGTTATATGTAACTGATGAATTGTTGAACACTACATCAAAAACTAATGATGTAGTATGCTGTGGCTAACTAAACGTAATAATAAAATATTCTTGATTTTGTTGATTTTCTGTATTACAGACTTATTTTTATTTTAACTTCCATTGTTATTATGTTCTCATTTTGGAAGGTTTTAATATGCTATTCTATTTCAGCCTATGTATCTTTATATCTAAGATGTGTTTATTCTTAAAAATTTTTGTGTTTTAATTGGCACTTTTAGTGTTGATTTTTTTTTTTATTATGGTAAGTTGCACCTAGAATAGTAGCTGGCATATTCTAAGTTTTCATCAGAAAATAATGAATGAATGAGTGAATGGGCACTGAGGTGTTTGTGACGAGCAGGAGATTGGGACAGAAATAGTCAGGGATCTGAATCTGTCCAGCCACAAGTGGAAGGTGCAATTCCTTTGGGCAGCTTTGTTCTGTGTTTAGTTGCCTCTCTGCCTCTCTGCCTGTGATTTAGCCAGCCTTCATGCTTGTCTTTTTTATACCAATCCCTCTATCAAGGACTCCTGCTTCCCTCTTCCCTACCCGCCTCCCTCACAACGATAACAGTGAGAGGTGCTGCGGCTTAAGTATATGACATATTCTTTGCCAACATTCTCCGATCGGCCCCTCCTTGTCACTGTTCTCCCAAGGAAAGATTGCCACCCACACCCCTCTCCATTACAAAAGAGCCCAAATGACTCTGGGCATTTTAAGGGGCACAACGTTGTGACAGGGACAGAGTGATGTGGTATTAGCACAGTGACTCTGCTGGAAGTGCCATTAGGACTTTTCTTGTCATCTGGGTGACTGATGCTTTGTCTGCATTTAGCCGGGGGAGCCCCAGAGCTGAGGGAATTTTTCAGCGTGGGAAGAAAAGCTTCTTGGATCTGCATGGCAGCTTCTTCTTCTTTTTTCTTTTTTAAGACTCTAAACTTGATATGACTTTTCCTCCCTGTCTTGCCCCTGAGGCCCAAAGTTGCAGACGGTGTTTCCCTGCATGACATTTAATTTGCCTATAGTGGTGTTTTGAATGTTAAAGATCAACCAAGTATGAATTGGCTTCATGTCTGTGTTGTTTATGTGGGTATGTGAGACGGGGGGCGGGGGGGGGTGTTGGTGAACCAGAGAGAAAGGCTCTTGGGAAAAGTAGGAAGATGTTGGAGAGGGGATAATAAGTGGGTGTGGCAGGTAAGCTTCACAGTGGTTGAAGGGACATCAGATGATCATCTGGTTGGGTCCTCTGTCTTTGGGTAGGTAAGGTATTCACACTCATATTTCATGAACAACTCATCTTGAGAGACATTCCATTACTTGGTAAAGAAGTGAGAATCGGATTCTGCTAGATTATAAATTTCAGGGGTCAAAGGCTCTATTCGCTGTGGTTGATATTGTATCCCCAGCACCTAGCTCAGTATGTAGCACACAGTAGGTGCTCAATAAGTGGTTGTTTAATGGACCTCAAATACATAACTACTGCCAGTAAAAGTTCCCTCAAGGTTATTCTTTACATGTTCTTCAGAGTATCGGCTTAATCTGGTCCTGAAGTTCTTATTTTAAGATTATCAAGTTCTTTGATTTAATAGATAAACAACAGTAACTTAAGTGGCTTTCAGTTTCTTAAATTAGGGTTTATAACTATAACAAATTCTTATTAAGAATCTATTCTATACCAAGTACAATAATAAAGATCGAGGTAAGGAAGGGGGCGGCAGGGAGCAAAATGATCGAAATACCTGCTTTCATGGAATACATTCTAAATAATGTAAAAAGCAAAATAAAAAAATGATATACATAGTATGATAGAAGGGGCCGTAATCCTTGGGGGCATGGGCAGGTTCGGTAGGCGGGTCTAGTAATGTGGTTTTTCTATAGAATAGTTAGGAAAGCCTCGAAGAGAAGTTGACTTTTGGATAAGACCTGAAGAAAGCTAGGAATTGAGATCTACGCATACCTAGGGAACAAGCATCCTGAAAAGGAACAGCACAAGGGAAAGCCCTGAGGTAAGAGTAGATCTAGAGAGGACAATGTGCATGGAGCTTACCAATAGGAGGGCAGTAGTAGGAGCTGAGTTCATATATGGGGAGTCAGATCCTGGGGGGTCCTGTAGATGATGATGTGTCTTTGAGGGGTGAGGTAGGAAGCTTTGGGAGAGCTGTGAAGATGGCAGTGATGTGATTCAGCTTGCACTTTGACAGAATTCGTCTGGCTGCTGTGTTGCGAGTACACTGGAAGAGGGCAAAGGCAAAAGCAGGAAGACCATCTAGGAAGCTATTGCAGTAGTCCAAGCAAGAGGGATGGTGCCTTGGATCAGGGTGGCCACAGTACAGGTGGGGAGGAGTAGAATCCTGAAGGTTCTGAAGGAGGGGCTGATCCATTTATTGATGAACCAGAAATGGATATGAGAGACAGAGGGGAGTCAAGAGTGATCTGAAGGTTTAACTCAGATTGGGACATGTTGAGTTTGGGATGGCTGTTGGCCATCCCCGGAGGACCTTGAATGGGCAGTATCTCTGTCTCTGAAGTTCAGAGGTTTGTGGTGAGCATCAATATTTCAAGGTTATTATAGCATATAAGTGGTTTTATTTTTTGTTTTGTTTTACTGTTACATATATTATTGTTATAGCAGATAGATGGCCATGAAAATTAGGTGGGAAAAAAGCTGTCATGAGTTCCATTTGGATATGGCCCAGATAGGTTTTCCTGTTTGAGGGGGGTGGGAGGGACACTGAATTGTGTCAGGGCCTCCAGCCAAGCTAGCTGTAAGAATATAGTACAAGTACATGCTCACCCTACAGATGAGCCTCGTGAGAGCAGGGGGGATAGGTCTACATCAGCCAGTGTCGCTACTGGAAAAGCAGCCTCATGCGGTGAGTCAGCTGTCATCACCGTCCTTGCTATGAGGGGAGCATAGCCTGATTGCTGTGACAGATATGCAGATACAACTCACCTGGATAATGTCAGTTCAGCACGCTGACACCCCCTCATCCACATGTTGAGACATGGCTGACATGTGCAATTGAACTCATTTCTTGTTTTTCTTAGGGTTCATTCATTTCAAGGTGAGACTTGGAGATCGAGTTGACAGATGGGCCAGAGTGAACGTAGATCAAAGCATACTAGGACTGGTCAGCACTGCCCAGGACACTGGGAGGATATCTTCTCCCAGCTTGTTTTTAGAAGGTTTTTCCTTGGGAGGAGTCCCAAGTGGGTTGTGTTGCATTCATAGCAATGTGGTGGGTCGTGGGGGTGCACAGAGGTAGAAGACTCACGCTTCTCTTAAGAGACTTCTCATCTGGTGGAATTTCTATGGAAGTTCGAATGATAAACGCAAGATGGAGGGTGCTAGAAGGCAAAGGCAACGTGTGTCATGAAGAACACAGAGAAGAGAGAGACTCCTGAGTGCCATGGAGTCAGAAAAGCCTGTTCCCACAGGAGATGAGTCTTGATCTGGGCTTTGAGGAGTGGAGGCACTTAAAATAAGCACAAGGAGGAGAAAGTCTCCCCTGTGTGGTTGTTCAGGCAGTACATAACTTTACACAGCACCCTATAATACACTGGTCATGTCCACAGTCAGTGACCCCACCACAGAGAGACCCTCCAGGAGGCAAGAAGTATGAACAAAAGCAAAAAGGCAGAATTGGGTATGATATAGTCCTTTGTTTAATGCTTATCTAACATCTATCCACTTGTTCAGGAAATGCTTATTGTCAGGCATCAACAAGCAGGCCACATCGACCATAGTGGAAGGTTCGTGCTGGAAGGTGATGGCAGAGAGTGGGCCTCCACTGTGCCATGTGACGTGAGGCCTTGAATGTCCAGCTAAGGAGCTAGAACTTTGTCTTATGGGCAGTTAGGAGCTGACAATTTTTGTTTGTTTTTTTTTTTTTTGAGTAAGAGACTGAATGTTTTAAAAAATAATGTTCTGGTGGTGGGTATTATGGAGGGCACGTATTGCATGGAGCATTGGGTGTGGTACATAAACAATGAATTCTGGTACACTGGAAAGAAATTTAAAAAATAAAAAATTTAAAAAAATGTTCTGAAAGCTATCTTGGTAGCATGGGGCAATCTGGCTTCGGTTACGAGGTGACCAGTGGTGAGGAAGTGACAGAAGGCCATTGGCTAGGGGAAGAGTTACAAATGTTAATGGAAAGACATGGTACTGTGGGGCCAAGGAGGTACCTGTTAAGTGTTTGCACTGCCTGAACCCACAGTTCTCTAACACCTAGGAAGGGGAGATGGGAAAAAATTGAATATACGCCTCTGTCCCTCGATTGCCCAAAGTCTAGCTGAATGTAAAATGCATGTGCACATCAGAAGTCAATTTACCAATAAGAGAGGACTGTACTTGGATAAGCGGAAAGAAATGTGGTAAGTAAATTTAATAATGGCCAGGATAACTAGCATTTATGGAGCTTCCCAGTGGCTTCAAACATGACCATGAATTACCACCCTTGATTCTCACTATAGCCCTGTGAGATTGGCATCGTCATCTCCATCTTACAGCAAGAAACCAAAATGCTGAGAGGGTGAAGCGCCAATGTTGTCACCCAGCTTGTAAGTGCAGGCCACGGCTCAGGCTCTTCACCGATTTCTCCAGAAATGATGCTGTTCTACGCCCATGTTGTCTTGTGCTGCATGTTGTGTCCATCTTCTGAAGCCACGGGAGACCCTGCAGAAAGTATTGGTAGAATGAGGAGGAAGGGAAGGGGATGTTTCCCATTCATAGGTCTTTTTCGTGTGGTGAGCCCTGGCCCTTTCAGAGTCCTTGCCTGTATCAAGCTGTCTTTCTACAGTGTGTAGGTAAGGGAGCATCTACTCCCAGAGCCAGCTTTGTCTGCAGTGGTGAGGGTCATGCCTCAGCCCACCGTGAGTGTGTGCCCTCCTCAAGGGGCATACAAGACCCTGATGATCTCAGACATTCAGTACAGGCCCAGAATGCCCCTGGCCTAATTATAGTGTCCTTGAGTCACAGAGTCCCTACTCCCTTCTTTTGCATGTATTGGTTGACAAGGACTCCACCAGCTCTCCTTGGCACGGGTCCACCAGAGCTGCCTCATGCCTGTTTCCATTCTCAAGTTGTGCTTGGCATATCCAAAGTAAGATCCTCCATTTCCTCCCCCCAAGAGTCTTCCACAGCGTCTTGGAAAGCCAGCTCTTGGCTCAGTAGAGGGCTATTCTCTTTCAAGGATTCGAGGCTCTTTCGTTATTGAACTGTCCTTGATTATGAGGGCAGTGTTAGAGGAGCTGATAGGTGTACGGGTTGGCTAGAGAAGCCAAAAATTACCACAGACTGTGTGGCTTAAGTAACAAATTTATTTTCTCACTGCTCTGGAGGCTAGAAGTCCAACATGAAGGTGTGGGCAGATTTGGTTTCTCCTGAGGCTTCTCTCCTTGGCTTGCAGATGCCTGTCTTCTTGCTGTGTCCTCATATGGTCTTTCCTCTGTGTGTGTTCAGTCCTGGTATCCCTTCCTGTGTCTTTAGCAAGACTGAATTCGGGCCTACCCTAATGGCCTCAATTTGATGTAATCACCTCTCTAATACGTCCCATGTTCAAATACAGACACATGTGGTCATACTGGGAGTTAGGACTGTAACAAATGAATTCTGTAGGGACACACGTAGCCCGTAACGATGGAGAAGCTCTTCCCTATCCCACCTTTCATCCTTCTCTTGCCTCCACTTTCCCCAGGACCTTTCCTGGGAGTCCATTTGGCCTGGGTCCAGAGAATAAAAGGTGGGATCGAAAGTGGTTGCTTACAAACCAGACAACAAGTTCCTTAAGGACAAGGACTACAGCTTAGATGACTTTTTCTGCCGGAGTTTAGCAAAGAGTGGACACAGAGTAGGTTCTCAGATGTTTGCTGAATGATTAAATGATTAAATGATTAGGGGACTTGTCTCAAGCAGGGGTATTTTTTTGGTTTTAAAAATCAGAAATTTCTGCTTAATCAAATATAAGTACTTAAGACTGTATAGATTTTGTAGAGTATAAATTTTACAAAAATCAAACTGCAGTAGAAAGCATTTTAAATTCAAATAATATAAAACTAATCTCATCTTTGGTGCATGATATAAAGCAAATGACATTAAAGCAAAGCTAGAGCATTCTGCTTCCTGCCCTGCTCCTCATGGGCTTTTGGATCTCGGGATCCAAAGTTTAGTTTTTTCTCAGAACCTCTTACCGAACAAAAATGAGGGGATGGACTCTCAGCTGACAAGTAAGCTTCACCTAGCATGCAGTGTTTAGTCGATAGACACAGTTGCCTGGAGGAGGATTCTGAGATCATGTTCAAACTCATCTTTGCAGAGTAGCTTGCATGACTAGCCATGTCTATCAAATGCACAGGAGAGGGGAAAGGTGACATAAATGGAGATGTTCCCTGAGGTCACCCTGAGAAATAAAGTTCTATGAATTTATGATTCAGAGGAGGCACTTCAGAAACTTACTGGGCCCAAAGTCATCACCAAGAACATCTGCTTGCATTGTACTGATGATATGTAGGAGTGCTCATTGGCAGAGATTTCTGGTCAACCAAATGCTGGGTGAGTACAGAGTATGTGACTTGATCTAAATTCAGGAAAACATGCACAGGGCGTAGGACTTCCATATGTAAATTTATTTAATTGCATTGATGTAAAATGTGCCATTGAGAGGGTAATGAGAGTGGTTATCTCTAGGTGATGATTGTGGTTTTTATTTTTCTGTTTACGCTTTTCTTTTCAAATGTTCATGCATTGCTTTTATGATCAGAAGAACAAAATCTTATAAAAAATAATTAACATTCTAGCAGGGTGAAAGAACAATGAAAAATTTCAAAATTCAGTTCTTTGCAACAAACATTACCCATCTCATTCAGTAAACATTTAGCATTTACAGTGTTACAAGTACTGTGAGGGTTACAAATACTTACGACTCAAGATGGATAGCCATTCACAGGATGTTTTACAGAAGAGAAAGCTCTTAAACTAGGTCTTGTGGGAAGAGTTAGCAATGGATAGAATATGTAAGGTGGACATCTCAGTTGGAGGAAATAGTACCTGTATCTGGAAAATGTGGTATGTTATCAAAGGACTGCAAGAGGTCAAGTTTAGATGTATGGCAGGGATCCTATCAGGGAGTGGGGAGAGAGAAAGCTGAACATGCACACTGGGCCCAGATAGTTGCCTCACAGCCGCCGGTTGGTGAGCAGAGTGTAACCACTGCAGACCTCTGAACAGAGGAAGGTCATAACAGAGCCGTGGATTGACAGAATGGACTGTGGTCACAGGGTGTGTTGGAGGGGACCCATAAGTCTGGCAAAGTAGATCAAGTATATGGGAATGCTGTCTAGGCATTCCAGGGTGTAGAAAAAGACCTTTCAAGGTGGTAGATACAAGGTGGTAGATACTGGGAGCACCAGGGTCCTCCACAGTGTTGCTAATGATTACAAATTAAGGAGAGTAAGGTTTAAGGTTTCTCACTAACATGCTCATCCAGTAGGCAAGGCTAAAGGTTGCTAAACTTTTTGGAATCGTGATACAATAATTTCATTGTTTTAGTGTCATGTCTTGTCAGCCCACCTCTGCTTTCTCTGTCTAGCCTTCTCCTACCCCATTATTGACATTTAGTTCATATTCATTTTAGTACTAAAGTGAACTAAATTATTTCTGTATTATGAAATTCACATTTGAGATCCTTTAGACATATTCTGTAATGCTGGAAGCCAGAATCATAAAACCGATTAAATCCTATTCTTTAAAAAAAGAAAAAAAAATCACCAAGAAGCTAGAAGAGGTAAAGAAGTGCTGCAGTGGGCTGGTCTGCATCCCTCAGACAACTGGCCAATGTCAACAACCTTTGAGCTTTGCACTCTAGGTGAAAAGCTCAGCTGTCCCACTGTAAAGCTCTGATCATTGGGGGTGCCCCAGGAAGCTTTCCTTTTCTTAGATTCTTCAGCAACCCTCAGGAATAGGAACACTTTCAGGGAAAACATGAGACTAAGGAAGTAAATATCCACAGTACTTACAGAGAGGAAGCAGGGCCTCTATTTCTGAAGGACTCTGTGTAGCCAAATAATTTTCTTCTATTAAAAATTGGAAACACTTTCTCCTAGGAGCTCATTGCCAGACATCTTTGTAGTCTCATAGTCAATTTAAAAATATGTCGCTTCTGGAAGATGGGAGCTTGAAGTGAATGCTATCACATGAATCATTTTTTTTTTTTTAATCATAGAAAAGTCTTTTAGGTGGGGTGTTGATGTCAAGATTAACTCAGAGAAAACTGGTTGAAGTTAGGGCTAAACGATAGTGATCACTGCAAAACTCATTAAGAGTCTGAAAAATAGATAGTTAGACTTCATCCTTGACCAAAAACCATTTGTCCCAGAGTGAAAGATGGTAGCTGGAGGAACGACAGTTCAGCAACGCTCAAGTGTAGGTAGGCCTTTTTTATGAACCAGGCATATTCTTGACATTTACTGTGTCAATCAGCTTTTTGTAAATGGAATCTTTTTTTTTTTTCCTTCATTAACTTACCCTGTAATTTCAGCAATGTTTAACATTCTTCCCTGATTGATCTTAAGTTGACACATAACTGTGAACATTCGGCTTTGGAATTCAGCGCTTCTTTTTTGATTTCTTGCTCTTTTCCTTTGCTCTTTCTTTCGACAGCTACGTAAGGAGCAAATAGTGTGCCAGGTGCAGTCCTAGGGGCTGGGAATATAAAGATGCATGGCAGGTAAATAATTACCAAATATTAGGTAATGCAATGCTGGGGAATGCAGGGAGGGGACCCATGATAGTACAGAGTCCCTCTATCTAGGGAGGTGAGGCACCCGTAGGTTTTTGAGCTGAGCACTAAAGGAGACGAAGATAGGACGAGCTTGCTTGGGTGTTGCACACCCAAAGATGACTGGGATCAAAGGCCTGGTTGGGATCAACAGGCTAGAAGGACTTTGATGTTGAATAGTTTCAGCCCTGGGACAAGCAGTCAGCAGTGGGTGGTTTTTGCTTAGCCTTTCACATGGAGTAAGTATCAGTGAAAATTTGTTCCCAAGCTTCGTTTCTCTAATGGTTGGAAGGAGATAGTATATTTTAAATTTCTCCTAACTTTTCTGTCCAGTGCACTTGTGGAGTTTCTGCAGTATGCATTGTCTTACTTCAATCTGTAAATTCAACCTGTAATACCAAAATCTTAGTATTTGTGAAGAAGAGCAGCCCCAAATAAAATTGAGAAGGAAAAGAATAGGAATCTTTTAATTTCTAGTAGGAATGCAAATTTTGAACTTGAAACTTGAAGAAATGATTATATAGAAATTATAATTTTTTCAATGGCAGAGGACATCCACCATAAGTAATGTCAAGACATTTGATGGACTAAGAAAAATGACACATAAAACAAGCTGCTTTTTAAAAAAGATCTGTTTATTTTATTTATTTATTTATTTATTTATTTATTTATTTATTTTTAAAGATTTTATTTATTTATTTGACTGAGAGAGAGAAGAGGAAGCAGAGAACCCGATGTAGGGCTCGATCCCAGAACCCTGGGATCATGACATGAGCTGAAGGCAGAGGCTTTAACCCACTGAGCCACCCAGGTGCCCCAGATCTGTTTTTTGTTTGTTTGTTTGTTTGTTTTTTAGAGAGTGTGTGTGTGAGTGCAGGAGTGGGGGAAGAGGCAGAGGGAGAGAATCCTCAAGCAGATTCCCCGTTGAGTGCAGAGTCTGACCTGGGGTTCAGTCCCACGCCCCATGAGATCATGACCTCACCCAAAACCAAGAGTTGGATGCTCAACTGATTAAGCCACTCAGGTGTCCCAAACCTGCTTCTAATATAACTGAGATACAAAGAACCTCTACAAATTCATAAGGAAAAGACAAAGGACAAACATATGAACAAACAATTCAAAGAAAGGCAAACGTGTATGATAATAAACACCTGAAAAGATGGTAATTTCAGAAGAATGAAAATTAAATAGGACTTTTTTTTTTTTTTTGGTCCAATGGCCAACATTTAAGGGTCATAACATCCCGTACTTGTGAGCATGAAGAGGAAGAGATATTCATGAATGGTGGATTTGGTGGCTTCTGGTATTACTACAACCTTTGGGAGAAGTAATACTGAAAATAAGTATTCCCTTTGACTCTGTAAGCCCATTGTTGAGACATCCACCTAGCAAAATAAAAAGGCTGCTTGATAAGGACATAATATGTAAGGCAGAGTATTTCAGCCTTCTTTAAAAGAACAAACCAAAAGCAAACAAACACCAATAGTGAGATCACTAGAACATTACATTGCTATGATTCTGTGTATGTGCATGCCTCTGTGTGTGTGTGTGTGTGTGTGTGTGTGTGTGTGTGTTTCAGTGAAATTGATCTATGTGTTTGTCCTGGAGGGAAGCACCTACTGTGTTTTAAATAAGAAAAGCAAGCTACAGAGTAGTGTGGATAGTATATGGTCCCATTAAAAAAAAATAGGAAACACTTTATGTATGTTTGAATGTGCACGGATGCAGGTAGGTGGGGGAAGTACCCGCATCAGACCGGAAACACTTGTGTAAACACAGCAGGATGAGGATGGAGGTGAGGGGAAACTAAACCTTTCCTTGACACATTTTTGTAGTGTTTGACTCTCAGTTATTCCTCATTCACATTGCTTTTGCAATTTAAAACATCACAGGTAGAACTGAAATAAGTACATGAAAATTGAGAACTGATTAGGACACCTTTGTTGCTACTCTTGTCCAAGCCAGCGAGAAAACAATTACACGATGCCAAGGAAGGTGAGCTCTCTGCCTCACCATCCCATAGAACAAAGCAGTGTAATCGACACTACCCGCTCTTGCTTTTAGATCCTAATATTTATTCATTCATCCATTCATCAGTTTCTTACTTTAGCTGTAATTTTATTTTTTAAACCTTTATTGATTTATTTGAGAGGGGGTGCAGGAGCAGAGGGAGGGGGAGAAAGAGTCTTAAGTAGACCCCCCACTGAGCTCGGAGCCTGATGCGGGGCTTGATCTCATGACCCTGAGATCACAACCTGAGCCAAAACCAAGAACTGGACGCTTAAGCCCTGCACCACCCAGATGCCCCTCTTTTTAATTTTTACTTTATTTTATTTTTTTAAAGATTTATTTCTTTGAGAGAGTATGGGGGTGAGGGGCAGAGGGAGAGGGAGAGAGAGTCTTAAAGCAGACTCTGCTAAGTGCAGAATCAGTTTAGTAATAATTTTAATAAACATGTAAAGAAATGTTTAATAAACAGATTTATTCACCCTCAGCTGGGTGTTGGTCCTTGGAGGCCTGCTCTCCAAGAACAAACCCACTGAGCCTGGCACTGCATAATAGAGGCGTTTTCCCAGGCTCAGTGCCCACGGGGGTGGGTGCCTGCCAGGTGCGCGGCCCTCGATTTATTAGGAGATGATGGCGGTCCCCGCAGCCCTGCTGTGCGCTCATGAATCTGGGCTGACCTGGGAGGCCTCGGGCCATGAAGGAACTTCTCTGCAAGGAGTTTGAATATTTCAGGTTTCAGGATGACTTTTTTTTGGGCGGGGGGGAGTTTTATAGGACTGCTGAGGCCCTCAGCACCTATCTAGCCATCTCTGAATATCTTTTTGGGGATATATCCTTTCTCATGCCTTCAGACATTGTACTTTCCATTTTCCCTGGTTGGAATTTAGGCTGCCTGAGGTCAAGAATTTTCTCTAGACATTCGCTCCCTCCAGTACAGTGCTTCGGACATAGTTGGTGCTCAGTAAGTGGACAGCTGCCCGAAGTGCTGTGGCTTCTGGGGCATGCACAGGCCTGTATTCCCAGAGGCAGGGGCCTGCTGGAGGAGGCTAGATGAGGATGGTGGGCAATGGGCCTTTCCGCCCAGGAACTTCTGCCAGGCTGTCAGCTGCATGATACCTCTCAGAGGGAAGGGAACCCTGGGGCAGGTGAGAAGAGGGAGAGGCTGGGTCCTCGGCTTCGAGGTACCACATCCAAAACTCACCTATTAAAATACCCACTTTACTCCCACTCATGGCAAGCTGAGAGAGTTGAAGAACCCTCCATTTGCCCACTTTTTCTGATTCATGGTAGTCCTGGCTGGACCCCCAGGGGAGACGCCTGATCCATACAGCCTTTCCCAGGACCCCCGTCTGACTCCACAAGCCCAGGGAGATGGTGTGTGTGTGTTCAGCTCAGGTTTCATGTGTTTATAGGAATACTGTAGAGTTATCTTGGGGGACCTCAGAGTCTGCGCACGAAGCAGGAGATGCATCCAAGAAACCTCAAGTCTGCCTGGGAGTCCTGAGAGAGAGTTCACCCTAGTGTGGCCCCAGGGACTTTAGACAGAACCAGAGTCCCCTTGGACCGCTGATGCAGTATCAGCAGCGACCCATTCTCCACGGGACATCTTTCCTCAGCCTCTCCCACCTCGTAGCCAAGGAGGGATGGCACTGAGGGGTGGCAACAGGGGTAAGCTAACCTCTTTCCTGGCACTGAAGGAATGGGGTGTGTGCATTTTCCCTTTTATACCTACATTCTAGGGGAGCTAGGTATAGAGGGGATAGTGTAACCCAAGAATGAAGATTTGGGAAGAAGGGAGCTCGCTTCTATTCCAAGCGCTGCCGGTGGCTTTCTCAGTCCCCTTGGTAGGAGGTGTGGTGGAGCGAGAATTCTGCCGGGATCAGCTGTCCTCCAAGGAGTATGTGTTCTCCCTACAGGGATGCTGGCTGGGAACACCTGTCTTTACAGATAGGGCCAGATTTATACAGACATATCGTGGTGGACTACACTGTTCCACGATAGGGATTATCATCCCCATTATACAGACTGAGAAATCGAGGCACTGAGAGTGTAAATGATTTGCTTATTGTCACACAACCAGTAAGAGGTGAGGCCAGTGTTTTCTCATTGTCCTGTAGTGTCTTACAGACGTAACCTGCCCAGTGAAGACATCCAGTTCTGGCTGGAATAGACATCGCAGCCCTTGGACAACGTATGGGCCACCAGTTCTCTCCCTTCTTCTTTCCTGTAGAAGAATCTTGTCCTTGGTTGTGGACGAGTGAGCGTGGCTTTTGGAGTCAGACAGACATGGATTTGAATCCTGACTCTGTTTTACGACTTGTCTGAGTTCAGTTTTGTCATCCATAAAAGGGGGGTAATAATGACCACTTCATTGGGTCATGATGAGGATTAAAAGAAATCAGATAAGAGAACTCTCTCCGCACATTCTTCCCCACCCTCCCTGCCCCCCCAAAGGGGTTTAAGGCTGCACCAGGACTTTCTGAGGGCACATTCTGGGAACATAGCAGTGGCTTACTGATTTCTCTTTTTCCGCATCTACTTCCTTTCTCACACAGAAAGTGACACTAAGTCTTATATGCAGTTTGCTCAGAATTCTAATGCTAGCTTGTTAGTCTCATCATAACAGCGTTCTTCTTGGAAACAAACCTAGCAACAGCAATTATTTCTTACTTTTAGTGTCTAATTGGCTGTAAACTCCCTTTTACTAAGTTAGTTCCATCTAATGTATGGAGCGTTGTGCGTTTGGCTTATCTCAATGTCCGCTTCATGAAGCCCCTATCTTGCCTTATTAGGGAAGACAGTTTGATGTGTGTTTGCCTTGTGGGGGCCCTGGAAGCTCCAGCCTTTCCCAGCGAAGGGCTAGGATAGTCTTGTGAGCCTTCTGGTCCTCGTTATCCCTTGGTTCTCCCACCAGAGTCTCTGGCCTTCAATCTTCTTGTGAGTTCTGCTGGTATGCCCCTTTCCCATTTGATCTCCTCTCCTGGCCTCTGGACTAATCCTTCCCTACTCTCTTAGCCCTGCTTCATTGCCCTCCTCTCCTTCCAACCCTGAAGCTAGGTGGGCTCCCCCGCCCTCCTCTTAAGTCCCTCTTCTTTTCTCACAGCATCCCGCACGGCAGCCGAGCCATCCACCCAAGTCAGACTGTGTTAGGCTGTGAGCCTACAGCAAACCCAAGTGCCTCTACCTTGCTGTGTCTTCTACCCTTGCCAAGTAGCCTTTGCAGGAGCCCAGCAGGGGACCAGAGCCAATGTGGGGTGCCTTTTCCTTAAGCTTTCCCCTCACTAGGTCCTTCCCACTCAAACTTGGAACCTTCTGCAGGACTCAGGCCTCAGCCTAGGTGTGTCCAATGCCAGGCCGTTGGCAGGGGAGCGGGGGAGAGATGCTGTACGTGTTGCTATGGTAGCGCCCAGCTGAGATCATGAACCCATATCATTCCCAAGAGATTTCAAGGTGAATCAGTCTCTCCTCCTCACCCACTCCCTTTCTCCTCCCTCTCTATCTCTCCCCACATTCTTCTGTCATCTTTCCTCCTCCCCCACTCAACCTCAGGCTCCGATTTCTCTTCTTTTTGCTCCTGGATACATCTGCATAGCAACTGAGGCTACACACAGCAGACATCGCCCCCCCATCAGTGTTTCTTGAACTTTAGCAGGCATCCCCTAAAGAGCGTGTTAGAACACAGTTGCTGAATGTTAAGCTTCGTTGCCATAGTTCTGATCAAAAGGTCCTTGTTGGGACGCGAGAATGTACATTTCCAATAAGGCTCCCCAAAATGCTGGCGCTGTGGAGCCCTTTGAGAACCACTGTTCTAGACTATGTTTGCCCATGCTGAGCTAGTTATGGCTGGAATATTCCATCGTGTTTTGATTCTAGATGATTGGATTAGGTCATTCATCCATTCATACACCATTTTTATTGAGCACGTAACTACTCAGGGAACCATGGCTGTTATTCTCTACACAAAGAAAAACAAGACCTTGTCCTCCAGTTCACAGATTTGTACAGGGGACAGACAAGTAAATAATTATTATATGGTGTGATAAATATTATCATAACCTGCAAATAATGAAAAAGGTTTAGAAGCAGGCATTAATCTCCTTGCATGGGGAAGTAAATATTTAGATGAGATGAATACAAATTGATTCATTCACCTAAAGTGATTCATTCTTTCTCTCTTTCGCTCTTTTCCGAGGGTTAAGGGGAGCTGAGATTAATCTATTTAAATAGCATCTAATGTTTGTGGAGCATTTAATCTGTTTCGGTTACTGTACCAAGTACAGAACGTATTGTGGAAACTTCTGGGGTCAGACTGATCGCTGTAGCCTGGTCACTTACTCTCTGTGCAGCCGCAGACGGTTATTCAACCTCTCTGTGTCTCAGTTTCCTCACCAGAGAAAAAAGCTATCATACTAGTATCTGCGTCAAAACATTCTTGAGAAAATTTAAGGTGCCAGTGTGGGTAAAATGAGCATAGTAATTTCTCCAATAAAAAGTTGCCTCTTATTATCCATATATTTTTTTTAAAGATTTTGCTTATTTATCTGACAGAGATCACAAGTAGGCAGAGAGGCAGGCAGAGAGAGAGAGAGGAAGGGAAGCAGGCTCCCTGCTGAGCAGAGAGCCCGATGCGGGGCTCCATCCCAGGACTCTGGGATCACGACCCGAGCCGAAGGCAGAGGCTTTAACCCACTGAGCCACCCAGGCGCCCCAATTATTATCCATATTTTTTAACCTCATGCTGAACATCAGACAGTTTGCCTAGAGAAATGTGTACCCCCCAGATTAAATCACCAGGATTTAGCCAAGGGAATGATTTGTGGGTAGATCTGAATGTGGGGATTGCAAGGTCTCCCAGCAAGCCTGGAAGGTCCCTGGGGCACCAGCCAGGGGAAGCAGCCCCAGCGGGGCAGTCAGGGACCATTTCATCCAGATGGGGAATAAGAAGGGCCTTGAAGGATGGCCAGAATTTTGACCAAAGTGCCTGCCTCCCTTCCTCCCTTCCTGAGATGATGAATTGTCAGGATTGAGCCTGAAAAGCATTCCCAGCAGAGAGAACATCTCTATCCCACAAAGTTTAAGAGGGAAGAGCCCTCAGCCTGAGATCTAGAGTTTCAGACTTAGCTTTGCCAGTGAGAGGGCCGGGTTACCTTCCCTGAGACCTGCTTTATTCCCTCATCGCCTCCAGGCCCAGAATGTCCTATGTTTGATGCTGTCAGCGTTAAGTGGGTGTTTCCTAGCGATGCCATCCAAAGAGGCTGTGTTTTCTGTTGCTTCCCCCCTGGCGCAGGCTTCTCCCCTCTTAGATACCCTCTCCAGCCGTGAGGGATGAGGTTCTCTGTACTTATTCTGAGATCAGGGAGTGTTCCCCTAATCTTTGGGGCCCTCCAAGGAGGGACTGTTGTCCACATTCATGCTGAGTGTCCATTCTGAATTTTCTACCTTTCTCAGAGCCAAGTTTACAGCTGAAACTGTAGCTGGACGGGAAGGCAAAATCTTAGCCATTTTGTTTTAATCCTCTGCGGAGCTCATCAGAAATGAGAATGATACAGCCTCTCTTCTTGCAGAGACGATTAGAGGATGAAGTCTTCCCTGGAAGATACACCTGGGAAGGGCTTATTAAGTGATAATCCCTGATAAGCCCTCTCGAATTATCTACTAACCCTGCCCTCTTAGTAATGAAAGAGACTTCTAGGCATTTTGGAGACTCTTTGAGAATTTTTTTTTTCCTCCTCACCTTTTCTTGTCTCCCTTCTGCTTGCCTTGGATTTAATCAGAGCCATGCATTCAGCTTATTAACTTATTCCTTTATTTATTCATTCAACGAACACTTGCTGAGCACCTGCTAAGAGCTAATTTGGGTTCTAGGACAGATGCCTAGACAGATAAGACTTGTTCCTTGTTGTTAAGGGATGTCAAGGGGCACCTGGGTGGCTCGGTGGGTTAAAGCTTCTGCCTTCGGCTCAGGTCATGATTCCAGGGTCCTAGGATCGAGCCCCGATTCGGGGGTCTCTGCTCAGCAGGGAGCCTGCTTCCCTTCCTCTCTCTCTGCCTGCCTCTCTGCCTACTTGTGATCTCTGTCAAATAAGATTTTTTTTTTAAGATTTTATTTATTTAAGGGATGTCAAGCCTTGCAGGGAAGAATGACATGTAAGGAAGCACTGATTACTGCACAAAGTTCGGGGTTTATGACCGCATTAAGACCTCTCCTTGCTGATGAGAGCGAATGATTCTCAGGTTTCCCTGGCATGGGTAACACTTAACCAGGGTATGTGCTGAGGCTTTCCAGGTGGAAAAGTGGAGAGGGATTTCTAAGCACTGGAGAGAACTTGAACAAAAGCCTTGAGATAGGAAAGAACATGAAATATGAGGGAATTGCAAGAAGCAGGATCTGGTCATTGATCTGGTCAAGGGAGAGGCAGCACCTGTGAGGTGAGCTGGAGAGGTCAGGCTGGAATCAGGCCTTGGAGGGGATTTGGCAAGGGTGGCCATCAGTGGTTTTTAAGCAGAGGAGAGATGGTGAGATAGATTGGTAGGAAAGAACAGCTTTCCCCTGCTCTGAAGACTGAGGCCAACTGTATGGCTGGGAGTCCCTTGCCCCACTTTACAAGGTCACCTTGCTAGCCAGGGAACTAGCTGGGACAGTCTTCCCACATTATCAAATGTCCATGGCCCCAAAGAAACCCCTGAGTTAAGGCTAACACATCAAAGGAGTTGAAACAACATTTGAGTGGGATTAAGATGTGCAGTTGGTTAGAAACGGTTTCCTCTGCTGGCATTGCTGTTGTAAATGCCTGCGTTCATAAGTCTGTCCTCAGGTATGCTCCAGGTTACCACAATATGGTTATTTCTACCCCCCACCCCCAATACAAGAAGCAACACAATGTAGTATTTTGAGAAGAGGCCAAATGAGGGTTTGCATGTTGGTTCTACAGTTGACTGTGGGAGCTTCAGAAAGTCCCCTTAGCCTTTCTAAGTTTGAATTTTGTTGCTTTTGTACTTCCATGAACTTAAAATTGGACCTGTCTTGCACATGGTTGTGAAGATGAGAGTTAATGTGCATTATGTACTGGCTCAGTGTCCAGCAGAGAGTAAGTGCTTAACAAGTAGAAGCCATGATTCTTTTTCCTCCTCAGTTACACTGGAGTCTCAGGATAAAAGTCACAGGAAAATATTCAGGTAAAGATGTTTTAATCAGGTCCTCTTCATAATTCCAGAAATAGGCCTCACTGGGCCCATGCTGGAGCTCCATTCAATAGCTTATATACATTCTTACATTAGTCACCTATCACCATGAATCCTTGTACGTTCATAGTACAAAGAAAGTTCTGCAGAGAATGGTAAAAGCAAAAAGTGATTCTTTCCAGTGACTCCTTGACTGGGGAAACAATGAACATTATTGTTTATCATCTGTGTTCTGTTTCAACCTTGTTATACCGCTAAACCAACAGGAATGGTCCATTGCAATGAATTGTGTGTGTCTTAGGAGAAAGGGGAAGAACAAGAAGAATTTCTAGCAGCGGAGTGAACCAGACAGTAGAAAATCAAGAGATGAGAAAAGAGAAGGGTTTGGGGGAGTGGTAGACTTGGAGCCCGAAAATGAGAGTCCATGAGAGAGAGGAGAAACAAAGTGAGGAATATGGTCTGAGTGGGAAGGGCTCTCACATCTGTTGTCTGATGTAGGCACCTACTCAAGTGAGGAATTCCCTCCTCAATGTCCCTAACAGATGGTAATCTTGCACAGTTATTCCCATTTTTTTTTTCACATCATGGCACACATAGAAAATAATATTTGTATAACACTGGGGTAAGTGGATGAGGCTGCTTACAAGTGGAGGTGACCAGCCTGGGGCCTCTGACAGGTGAGCAGAGCAACACCTTGAGTACTCCTGGAACCCAGTGTGCTTTGAGACTCTAATCGGCAGCACCAGAGTGGGAAGCCTCACCCACAGGCTCTCAGGACGGGACCCCAGGGGATACACAGGCACATTGGACTCGGTTTTTCCTTATCACCACCAGTGAAAATTTACTGAACATGTTTTCCAGAGATATGTCTTGGATTCTGAAGATGCAAAGACTTGAAAGCCATAGTTTTTTGCTTTCACGCTGTTCTTACTAGGAAGAGTGCTTCCTGTAGCCACAAAATAAATGAAACTGGCCCGCAGCTTCTTCAGGGAGCCAACTGGGCTTATCAGCCTTGCAGAGTGTGTGACGCATGAATCATTAATTAAAATAAGGATATTCAGTGATAAATTAATTCACCTGCTCAGAAGGCATTGTGGCGGGAAGAATGAAAGCGAAGAAAAATGTTTATTGGAAACCTTTTTTCTTGAGTGTCTCCTCTAACGTGGTGTGCTAAATATTTGTTAGCTAGGTGTACTTGCTCTATGTCAACAGAGATGCCATCTTACGGGCAATGGATTTATTTCCAGAAAAGGAAACTCCTAGAGGCCGGTGAAACAGAAGAATGCTAATGGTGATACGGTATCCCATCAGTCAACGACTTTATTGAGAATCTGTTGTTTAAGGAAGAAGAAAAAGAATCTAGGCATTAGCAGAGTGAGTGGAGAAACAAAAGATGTATTCTGTTTTTGAGAAACATTTAACCCTAATGGGAAGGTCGGACCAAAACGTGAGAGAGACAGAATATATATAAAACAGGCCCGTAAATAAGCACAAATCAGAACTCAAGTGTAGCTCTGAATGCTCTTTTCTATGCTAGGTATTTCTACTCATGACTTAGGCTTCCTTAGAACACCAAAGGCTCTTGAGGACTGTTTTCCATTCTTATTCATCTTGTGCGGAGCCCACACTCAAAGGTGTTGAGTGAATCTGCTACTATGGGGGAATTCTGGAGTGCGGTAGAGTGATGTGCTCAGGGGAAGCCTCATAGAGGCTGAGCAGTGTTTTCAACTGTGAGAAAGTCACAGTTTGGCAGGGGGAGGGGATCGGAGAGGGAAGAAGGAAGAGCTCATAGACAGCAAATCCAGACACACTGAGGCCACCTCTCGGCTCCTTCGTGACCTCTTCCTGGTGTTGCCTTCCTAACCACTGCCAGGAACAGCTCTTTGTGGCCTCCTCATTTCCGCCTATTTCTTTCCCTTTGGACTGTCTTCCTCCACGGACTGGCCAGTCTGAATCTTCCTCCTCTTTTGGGTCCAGGTGACGGTACAGGAAGCCTTCCATGACCCTTCGGAGCTCACTCCTTTCTTCATGAAATCCGGTAAGAGTATTCACAGGTCTGAGCCCCGGGCTCTTAACGTTCAGAGGAAGTGAGATACAGCATCAAACTAGTCTTCAACCTGATGTAGCTTCCACATGAGATCCTGAGGCTGGACTAATTATATACAAAAGAATTAGAGGGAACTGGCCCATGGAGATGGAGTTTTAGCACTGAACCGAGTGGCAGAGAAGTGCTGTGCAAAGTGAACTGGGGGCCCTGAGTCCCGCATCCCAGTTCTCCTCCAGCCAGCTAGTGGGGTGTCTTTCAGCAGTCACCTGGCTTGTGATCCTCAGTTCTTCACCTGTGAAATGAGGGGTTTGTGCATGATGCTAGGATCCCTTCTCTCTCTGTAATCTGCAAGATGATAAATGTTTGAGTGCTTACACCGAATGGAAAGTAGTGACTGGTTAGCTGGAGGGGACAGGGGACCAACGGGAAAGCAGTGACTGATGATAACTAGAAGGACTGATCCCTGAGGACTATAGGATAGAGAGGAGAACAAGCTAGGGACTGGTGGAAGACCTGTTTTCCTGGTATTATCAGCACAGTCTCTCTGGAATACAATGGACCCTCCACAAAGCCCCCCACCCCCACCCCCCCGCCCCGTGTATAGAGTCTGTCAAGCCTCCTGTACCTGTTGTCCCTGAGCCTCAAAGGAATAGTCTTCTGGGACTCTCTCCTTTATATTTTTTTAAATATATATTTTATTTATTTGAGAGAGACCGAGAGACAGAGACTAAGAGTTGGGAGAGGGACAGAGGGAGGGGGAGAAGCAGGCTCCCTGCTGAGCAGGGAGCCCATTATGTGGCTCGATTCCAGGACCCTCGGATCACGACCCGAGCCGAAGGCAGACAGTTAACCAACAGAGCCACCCAGGCGCCCTGAGACTCTCTCCTCTTTCGTTCTCTGGTTCCTGAATTTCTTGAAAAAGTACATCGAGTCTCTCATCAGCAAGCTCTGTAGGAGGGGTGAAGGGGTGATGTGTTTTAGCTAACCATCATAGGATGCATCCTCTTTAATTTCCTCTTTCAGTCACGGACTTGGCCAGCCGTGCACGGAGCTGTTAGAACACCACACTCACCTTTTCCCAGAGCAAAGCAGCGTCCCGGCCTGGCTGGCTTAGCAGAGGGTCAGCTGCCTCTGTCCTGGCTTTTCAGAGGCTCTGAGAATGTCTGCCTGCCTAGCATCTTGGGTTGCAGGGAAGGAGGACTTCTCTCCCTGTCTCTCCCTCTGCCTCCCTCTTTTCTCCCCATTAGTCTTTGTTTTCTCTCATTATTAAAAACAAAAGTTACTGCAGGATGAGTTTCAAAGTATAGGAAAGAATAAAAAGATTATTTAAAAATCTCTAATTTCTACCCCTCCCATTACCATCACTATTAACATTTTTCACTACTTTGACTAAAATAAAAATAAATAAATAAAAGTATTTAGACTAAAATTGGATTTTCTGTTAAAATGTGTTCATGACCCTGACCTATTTAAATAAATGGTCCAATTTGGGGAAAATTTAAAACCTCTTATTATAGAAATTTTCAAACCTATGCACAACTAGAGAGGAGAGAACATCGAGCCTCCCCATGTAATCCAACCCCAGCTTCGGCAGATGCAAGAAAACCTTCTTTAAATGACCGGTTCTCTCCGCGGTGGGCTCTGGACTCAGAGCTCAGAGAGGGAGTGGACAGGATAAACATCACATAACAGTGATGTTGGAATTATTAGGACTTAACCAAAGAGGTTTTAAGGATGGCAGGGTCCTGAGCCATGTGGGCTTCAAGGCCTTGCATATATGGACCCACACAATCATGGCTGCCTTCCTGCTCCGACGTGGCACCACTGACCCTCCCTGTTTGGTGGTATTTACGTGAGTCCTCTCCGCAGGTGTGCGGATGGACTGACGCCTGTCTGCGCCGTGCCACTGTGGATGGGCCTCCGTGGCCAGGACGGAGCAGTACTTGGCCCGTGATGCTGAGCCGGGCTCCTGGGCACGCAGGTCCTGACCCTGGTCTCATCGGCATCCTACTGCTGCGTGGGAGCTAGGCAGGATGGTGGGGGTGGGCGGGTGGCGCTGCTTTTTCCTGGCTGGCTTTGTCGGACTGGTTCTGCCGTCTTCCCACCGGCAAGAGAAGGGGAGGGATGGGGGGTGAAATGTCCAGTAGGAAGTGACTTCTTGGGGTGCTTTTGCTTCTGGACTCGGGCGCTGCTTCATCCTCTTGGTGGTGGGAGAAAGGGCTGCTGGCCGTCCAGTCTGGGGGCTTGGAACAGCCAGCATGTGTGCCCAGTCTTGGCTATCAGTCCCGGGCCCCTGGCTAAGCCAGATGCTGCCTGTGGAGCTTGTTTTTGTGGGGAGACTCGAAGTGTTGGTTAAATATGCTCAGGGAGCTGAGATGTAATAAAATACTTTGCCTTCAGGAATGACAGGCTTAACCTTATGGCAGGGGCAGGGGACAGGGTGCAGGTTTTGTGTTTTACTGGTAGCTCTCTGGCCTCACTCTTCCCACCTGCTCCTCTGCCCTTCTTTCTGGCCTGGGGTGGTGGGAAGACAACTCTGACTTTCTGGCTGCCAGATTCTAGTGTTGGCTTTGCTCTCCCCCCAGAAGGTGGTAATGGTATGGACAGGAATGTTTTTAAAAGACCTGGGAGTAAAGGAGATACAGAGAGTCAAGCGTTCTGAAGCACATGACTATTTACTGTTCTACGCTATGACTCGGAGTCACTTTGCTGATTTGGGCCTCAGCCTCCTTTTCCACCAAAAGATGGGTTGGATCGCACCTTCTCAAATTCTTCCAAGTCCAGGGATGGAATTCCTGGTATGCAGGGAACCAGGCTGGGTAATCCGTATGCACTTTTACTTGTCCACAAGGCTGTACCTTGTGTCCTTTTCCTAAAATGTGAACATGGTCTGAGGGGTATATATGGCTCTGCCCCTAGAAACCGCCAACTCTGTGACTCGGGGATGGGGGGGTTGCCACTTTGTAAGGCTGCTCAAAACCCTGATGAGAAAGGGATGTAATGTCTTAAGTCAGATTCCCTGTGAACAGACGTTGCGACAGATTCCTGTGGCAGTGATTTATTGAGGGACTGCTTTCCAGAGAAAACTCTAAGGATATGAAGGAAGCAGGATAGGCTAGGGGGAAAAATATTAGAGATGTGGTTCTAAAAGTTTTAACCTCAGTCTGATCCCACAGGCAGCTCCAGAATGTGAATTGCAACTCAGAGGTGGTCCCCCCTCTCTCAGGGGAAAATGGGATGAGTCACAGATCGCCTTCCACCAGATAATTATTGCCTACTGGGCACGAAAACTCCCGGGTGAGGCAGGTCTCTGCCAGGGCCAGGCTTCTGAGGAGGGCCCACATGTGGGCCTGTAGCAGCCAACACACATGGCTAATGGGGCATGGGTGCACCGGCAGGTAGAGGCTGCCCCATGGAGGAGGGCGGGGTAGGGGGGACAATACAGGATTTTCCCCCATCTGGGCAGATGAGAGCCAGATAGGGGGCAGGGGAAGAGGCCGGGTGGGAGAGGGCTATTCTGAATGTAAATCTAGAGCACATCTTGGTCCTGGGCAAAGAGGGACTGTAGATGGCTCGGCATCGGCAGGGAGAAGCTCAGATGTGACTTTCCAACTAGGCTGACATAACAGATGATTGCAGAAGAAGTCAGGTTAATGGTACATTTGAGGAGAGGGAGCTGGTGCCTCGGACAGAGCAGCAGGGAAGCACCGGGCTTACCCGGGGGCTGCTGGCACAGCTACAGGACACTTCCTAGTACACTGGGAAGAACAGCCATCGAGAGGTCCCCTCACAATTCATAGACGTTTCAGTGCGACACCTACACAGGGTGGTGGAAGTTCGTTCTGAGAGGGCATCCCCAGTCTCCTTTCTCTTCTCCTGTGTCCCCCACTTTATGGCATTCTTTCATCTTCACTTTTTTCTCCCTTTTGTTTCCCCTTCATAATGAACCTGTTCTCTGCTTTTCTGGCCTCTGCTGTCTCAGCCAAGGTCATGTCATAGATGGTCATGTGACTCTCTTCTCCGAAGGATTCAGCGCATCCTTTCCTGACCCCCTGGACCAGATCAGAGGCCCCTGTGCATCCCTGCCCGGTGTGGCGCCTTCATGCCCACAGCTCAAGGGCATGTGTGTGTACTGATCTATTTAATGCAGGTCCCTGTTATCCTGGGCTTGACCAGGACCTGTGGCTGTTTTGCTCACTGTTTATCCCTAGCACTTAGGAGACTGTCCTAAGTCTCCTTATGTATGTGATCCACAAATTTGTGGAATAAAATATGGCCCTTCAGCTCTGCGGTGTGAACTCCAAGTCCCTCAGTGGGGTAGAGGAGCTGTCACGCTCGGGGCCGGGATGAAGCAGAGGCGAAGGGAGGCCGTCGGCCGGGGGATGTCTGGTGCGCTGCCCTTAGGGAAGGTGGTACTTGGTGGAGTCGGCCTTTGGCTTCTGTCCCTTTTCCTTCCCCATGCTCGCCCTCCCTGAGCTTCCTCTTCCTGGGGTGGTCAATGGAGGGCTCGGAGGGACGCTTTTGCTGAGATGAACAGCCCGGTCCTTTGGGCAGCCTCGGGTGCTGGTTCCACCCATGTCTTGACCTGAGATCAGTTGGTGATTTCAAAGAACTCTCCTTGGGACAGAACCTCTTGGCCTGTGGTTCTCAACTAGAAGCTTGCTTGTACCCCTCAGGACACTTGGCAATTCCAGAAACACCTTTCGTCATTGCAGCTGGTAGACTGCTTCTGGCATCTAGTGGGTAGAAGCCAGGGATCCTGGAAATGAACCCCACAGGACAGAATCATCCGGAGTTACCCCCTGACCAAGAATCATCCAGCCCAAGATGCTAGCAGCATCCCAGCCGAGAAACCCAGCCGTAGGCCAGCCCAGGCTTGCCAGCACATGCTGTCTCCAGCCTGGGAAACAGCTGTGTCCCACAGATCCTCTTTTTTTTCTGAAAGGACCCTAGAATCCATATCCTCCTTATCCCCAGTTCCTGCTCATTCAGCCTCCTTCATCAGATTTGCTCTGTGAAAGGCGGGTACATAGAAGAGGCCCTTCAGCATTTCTTCCAGAGCTCTGTGGAACCTTGGTAGAGACCAGCTTCCAAGAGTGAGGGCCTAGCTCTGTATCTACAGCTTCAGTCCAGGAGAACCACGGGAACCCCCACTTCATCTCACTGCCTCCATGCTCCTGTTTCTTTTCAATCCTGTTCCTCCCACCCCACCTTCTACCATTTCCCCCAGTCCTCCAGAGATTAATGTGATAATTGCCATGTGTGTGTGTTTACGCGGCGAGTGGGAGTGCTCACCAGCCCCAATCAGGCAGGTTTCCAAAGGAACACATCCCACCGTGTCAGGACTGGAACCCGCTGAGCACTCCTTGTGCAGGTGGGCGGCCATCCCCCACTGCTTTCTCTGTCTGTCATTACCCCCACCGTGCGCACGTGTGCGTGTGTCATTCAGGGAGTCAGCAGGTGAGGAAGACAGACATCAGCCAGCCTGCCGGTGGGTCGAGGGGCTGGGCTGGGCTGGGCTGGGGTGGGCTGGGTGGAGAATCCGTGCCCTCACTGAGAGGACATTGCCCCAAAGAAAAACACTCTTCTGTAATGGCTGCCAAAGAGTAGGTGTTGCATGAACGGTGGGGAATGAAGATCCTTCTCTGAAGGGAGGAGCCCCGTTTAGCCTCAGCTGCTTCGCGGCAGCAGGCTAGGCAGGGGAGCTTCCACTGTGAGACTCTTGGGCCGGAAGCCAGTGGAACATGTTCAGAAAGCTGCAGGTCTCTTTCCCCAGCGTCTTGCTCAGAGTACTTAGCATGGCTGCCTCCAGAAGAAGGCATAGCAGCCTTCTGTCCTGAAGGAAGAGTCTCTAGGGAAAGTAGAGTGTGATGATGCCACAGGTGGGGAGCTTGTCTTGTTGGAGTCACAGAAACAGATGGGTTTGGAGAATGGAGCAGAGGACAAGGCCTTCTCCCTCCCTTGCCCCTCCCGCTGTGTCAGGGACACATGGCCTCTTGAGAGAAAAGAGTCCCAACTCTGAGGTCGCACTGGCCACTTTCTCCTTGGCCTTCCTGACTCCCACCTCACGGGACTTCAGGACACTTGCTCACTCCAGAGTTGTCGATTACTTTCTTCTTTTTTAATCTCAAAAGACACTTGAGTCGTTGTCTCTCCTACACCGGACAATTTTAAGGTTTTCATAATGATGAATCAGAAAAGAGATTGAAGTTCTAATTAGCATCAGAAAGAATCTTGCCATTTTGGAGGAGGGAAACCTGAAGTCCTTTGCCCCCTTCCTGCTGAGTGATGTCCCCGTGTCAGGCTAGATTTGTCTTTGATCCACTGACAGGCCGGTGAGGTGAGAGTGAGGCCTCCTGGTGGGGAAAGGTGGGAGGGGGGTAACCGGGAGGAAGCCCGAGGGAGGGGAGAAAGGTGTAGAGAGGGTGCGGCAAGTCTATTAAAAGGTTTGTGACTAATCTTGGGGAGCTGTCAAGCTGGCTTCTCCAGAAGAATCTTTACGCCATCAGTCATCTGTAATAAATCCCCAGGGTACAGTGCTGCTGGCCCTAGTGTCCTCCTAGGCTTTCTTTTTCTCTTTTTCTCCCCCTTTCTCTTCTTTTTCTCATGAAACAGATCCTGGTCCCATTGTGGGTGACAATTTTTCTTAAAAAACAGTTCAGACAAAGCTTGAGGGGAATTTCAGAATGAACAATTCTGGGGGATACATTTTAAGCAGAAGAATGTTCTTATTCAAATTGTGGTTGTGTATTGGTTAGTTGACAAATACTTCATGTGCCGAACCCTTCACTAGGTGCCATGTATAGAAACAGACAGTGAAGGTTCTTACCTTAAGGTGGGTTAAACCAAAGCCAGAGCGTTCTCAACAGATGGATAAAGAGACACTGTCATTGTTTTTTTCTGGCAGAATTGAGAAGTGTTTTCCAGACGTTAGGCCCGTGAGGAGAGTCCTTTTATCTCTGCATTTCACAGGCTGTATTTCCTCATATGTTAAAAGATTTCCTTCACAAAAGGGGGTTTCAGAATCCAGGAAGTATATGAAATGATATTAAAGTTAATAATGTTTCAGGCTAAGGGGAAAATAGAATCTGTTGTGTTTCCTAAGTTTCTTTGGTTACAGAAGCTCATTTCCCACAGAACGCATTCACACTGATGACTAGCAATGAGGAGAACGCTATTTGGGAAATGCTCTTCACTCCACAGCATCTTGGGCAAATCGTCCCCCTACTGAAATTGCTTCTCACCATCCTCAGACTGTAGTTCAGTCACTCCTGGGACCAAAGGCGCTTTAATAGCACATTTCATGATTGCCATGCCCGGTACCAACTCAGATGTACTGGCAGCTCAGGTCTGATCTGGGTACCAGGAGTGGACTTGGTCCTTGCTGCCAAAGAATGCCGGGGGCGGGGGACACTGGCTAAACCATCTAGTGGATGAAACTTGTTGGTCTGGTGCACTGCTGGTGAGCCATCCAAGCTAACCAGTCTTTACAAAATGTTGCATTTGTAATCACAAATAAAGATAGAGCTATTTATACAAGGGTCATGTAATCCATCCTTCAGCTTATAGGAAGGACCGTGTCTAAACTGTCTCAGAAAAAACAGCTTCCTCTGTTCATTAAAATCTCTTGTGGCTGGCCCTCAGTGTCTAGCTCTTCTACATCTTTCTGATAATCAGGAGCAGTTTTCTCTGAGGTCTGGTCCACATCTTCTCTGCTTGCATTTAACTGAACAGACCCAGTTGAACTGAAGAGTTAGATCTTACACACACTGAAATTGGCAGATCCCACCTTTGCCCCACCATTCAGCAGGTGTTTGTTTTTAAGTTATATTCTGCTTCATTTGCAGTCATCTGTCTCTGAACAGTGTGGGGGCAAGACGAAAGACAGAAGTGTGGTGGAAGAGGTTGCCTTAAGAGTCATTTTTTTTAAACATCTGTTTTTACTTATCTGACAATGTATTTTGCCATTTTTGAGGGATTGTTTTGCTGGAATAGAATTTTGATAGACAAATATTTTCTTTTAGCACTTTGAACATATCATCCTATTGCCTTCTTCTTCTTCTTCTTCTTTTAAAGATTTTTATTTGTTTATTTAGCAGAGATCACAAGTAGGCAGAGAGGCAGGCAGACAGAGAGGAGGAAGCAAGCTCCCTGCTGAGCAGAGAGCCCGATACAGGGCTCGATCTCAGGACCTTGAGATCATGGCCTGAACCGAAGGCAGAGACTTTAACCCACTGAGCCACCCAGGCACCCCTTAAAAGTCATTTTTAATGGAAAAATCTACTATATGGTGATAGCTTCCAGGATCAGTGGGAAGCTATAATCTGCGGATATTTGAATGGGAGGCAGAAAGAAAATTAGATATATTTTTTTAAAGATTTATTTTTTTGAGAGAGAGAGAGAGCATGAGAGGGGAAACGGTCAGAGGGAGAAGTAGACTCCCCGTGGAGCCAGGAGCCTGATGCGGGACTCGATTCTGGGACTCCAGGATCATGACCCGAGCCAAAGGCTCAACAAACTGAGCCATACAGGTGCACCGAAATTTAGATAATTTTGAGAGAAGAGATAGAATGCCCTAGAAGTCCACAGAAAGCGTGAGAACAATGTGTCAAAATATGTCTGCAAAGTTGAGTAGCAAGAGGGAGAAAAGGGTAAATCGCAGGGACAAAGAAACACTTTGCCATAGAAATTCTGAGTTCAGATCTTAATTTTACTAATTTAGCCTGTGAATCTTAGGCAGGCATTTGACTTCGATGGCTTTGTTTCTCCAGTGAACTGAGAATAAAAAGCTTTTAACTGTTTCAAATGGGTATTAAGGTTTGCATGTGAGGGGCCTGTGGGGGTGGGAGGGGATTTTGAAGCCCTGTGTATGTAAAATGCAATTCAAGGAGACTATTTAGAAAGACTTGGAGTTGATATTATGGGGAAAGAGAGTCAAGGTGAGGTTTAGTTGAGAGGCTCAGGTGTTAGAGAGGAGTTTTCAGAATGTTCCCAAACTGTTTCTAGTTCCTAATAAGACATCGTTCCAAGAGTTGCTGCCTTGGCTAAGCCATGTGGTATAATCCTCACTCAACCCCCCACCATCCAAGGGTCTTGTATCTCACTTATAGTATAAAAATCCAGAATATGAATTTCTAAGCATTTTGACTTCACTGTGTGTTAGCGTTAGAGAGAAAGGGAGGGATTGCTCTTTAGATTTATTCCTTGTTCTGTCCAGAGCCTTGCTGGGGCCAAGCCTGAGCCAGATCTGTACTGTTGGACTCTGATAGAAGAAAGCCAGCCAGAGCCGAGGGTAAAGGGGCTGAGTGGGAAGTGGCTGACACTAATCTCCCCCAAGCAGCCCTGTCAAGGCTTTCGCCAGCACCCAGGAACTAGACTGATGGCCATGGCTTGCCTCTGACTTTTTGACAGTTTGTCCAATGTAGACTGCAAAAGCTTGGAACCGACATCACTAAACACTATAAAACCCGTAATTGTTTCCATGACCTTGGAGAAGTACTTGACCTCACTGGATTCAAATATCTCAGCTGTTAAGTGAGGGTGTTGGACGATTCCTACTCAGGATATCGCACAAGGCTCATGCGGGGTCATTTACTCTGTACATGGTGGAGTATGAGTTAACCCACAGTAGCACCAAGCTGGGAATGAAGCAGGCCGTGTGCATCATATTGACCTGTGCATGTTATATCACCATATATGTGAAGCTTCAGGAAGGGAGGCCTTCTCCTGGCAGGTGGTTTTGGTAAAATACTAAGGAACCATTTTTCTTTCTTTCAGACCAACGATGCCTTAGGAGCCACCTGGAACTGGCTGTACTTCATCCCGCTCATCATCATTGGATCCTTCTTTGTTCTCAACCTAGTTCTGGGAGTGCTCTCCGGGTAAGCCAGACGTTCCTCTCTCCTCTCCACTTCTTTCCAACTGTAAATTAACGCCCCTGACCACCGACCGATTCATTTATTGAACATTCATTGGGAAGACGTTTACTGCATACATGCATATATGCAGCCCCAGTGCACCAGTTGCTATTCCGGACGCGGTAGATGTGCTAGTGAACATTGTTCTCATCCTGTTTATTTTTCTTAGGCGTTAAAAAAATATTTAAACCACGTATAATATTGAACATGATATCTAGTGAGAGTTCATGTATCCATCCGTCCTTTCACTCAGCAGTCATAGATCTTCTTTGTCAGTCACCGTGCTGGTTGTGAGGGATGTTAAGTGGAGTAAGATGCAATCTTTACCCTCAAAGAGTATTGTTCTGTCATTTATTGAACATCAAATCCCATATTTGTAGCTTGAATTAGTGTACCTCAGTCAGCAAGTACGCAATGTCCAGAGCATGGTGAGCATTGCCAAGAGCACACAAAGTCTTGGCATGATTCCTTCCTTAAGAAAACTGTACTTTGTGGGGCGCCAGAGTGGCTTAGTCGGTTAAGTGTCTGTCTCTTGATTTCAGCTGGGGTCACGATCTTAAGGTCACGGGATTGAGCTTTCCATCAGGCTCTGTGCTCAGCATGGAGTTGCTTGGGATTCTCTCTCTCTCTCTCCCTCTGCCCCCTCCCCCACCTCTCTCTCTCTCTCAAACAAATAAATAAATTCTTTAAAAAAAAAAGAAAATTGTGTTTTGTAGATGGGATGATGCACTTGAAAGAGTGAGAGAATGCAAATTCTTTTACTTACTAATGTAAGCTGTAAATCATTTGGTGGAAGGAACAAATCTATTTATTCTGAAGTTATCAGGAATGGCTTCATAAAGGACTGGCCTTTTGCTTGGATGTACAAGATGTAATAGGATAAAACAGAATATATGTGAGTGAACATTCTAGGAAGGAGAGCACCAAACCATAAGCAAAAATGAAAAAATGGGACTTATCTTACAGTGGGAAAAGATTGTAATGCAACCTAACTTACCTAGGCTGAAACTTTACTTTGGGAAATGAAAAATATAAAATAGGGCTATAACAGGGGTTGATTTTAGAGGGTTTACATTTCTCTAAGCAAAACTGGACTTAATTTCTTCTCTGAGTGGCATAAGTTCTTCAAGCGGAAGTTAGATGGTGGTACTTCTGTTTCAACATAGTGGACTGAACCAAGTTTGTCATGCATTGTAACTCTACAAACACAGGAAAACAGTTTTCAGAAGGGCATAGTGATAAGACAGGAGAGGAAATGACAAAAATGAGAGATGTCAACAAAAGTTTTGAAGGCAGAGAGTAAATGGTAACTGATCTAGTGGTGGGAAAGCTGAGGTTTAATGCCCTTTAGTGAGGAACACCAGTAAAAAGCCAAAATGATTGTCCTTTAGAACCTTCCACAGTCCTGGAGAGGCTCCAGGTATGTCTGAGAGATGAAGAATGGGTGACACTAAAGAGGATTGGTCAAAAGTCCTCGTAAGGAATACTTTGATGCCTTCTGACCAACACCCTAAATCTCTACCCCCAAACACTTCTGACCGGTATCTGCCCCGCCCAACCGTGCACCCCAGCCAAAGCCAGAAGACTTCCTGTCTCTTTGGAGGCTGAATCAGAAATTTGCAATGGCAACATCAGGTGCTTCTGAGGGTAGGGGTGATAGGTTGTAGTGAATTCCACAAACTGAACATTATGCTTCCAGCCCACATCTACTGTTGACTCATGGAAGTGGATCGCGCTGGTGAGGGTTAGTAGGATTCCTCTTTGGGGAAACTGTCCATCTTAAGAGAAGAATCTAAGTACGCTGATGTCTGAGGATGGCCAGAGAAATGGCTCCCACCATCACCCTCAGTGAGGCTCCTTTTAGTTTACAATGGCTGCTGCAAGAAATTAACACAACTAGGTGGCTTCACACTGTGAAAGATATTAACTCTCACAGTTCTGGAGCCTCGAGGTCCAAAATCTGGCAGGTCATTACTCCCTGAGAGGGCTCAAGGGGAGAATTTATTTCCTTCCTCCTCCAATCACTGATGACTCCAAGTATTCCTTGGCTTGTGGCTGCATTACCCTGGTCTCTTACTCTGTGGTCACATTGCCTCCTTCTCTTCTGTCTAAAATCTCCCTGGGCCTCTTTCTTATGAGGACACTTGTCGTTGGATTTAGGGTCACTTGTATATTCCAGGATGACCTCTTCATCTCCAGACCCTTAATTTAATTGCATCCAGCAAGGACTCTTTTTCCAAATAAGGTAACATTCATAGGATCCAGGAATGAGGATGTTGATAAATATATATGTATATATATATATTTTTTTAAATGTATTTTTTGGTAAGGGCATTCAACCCACCACATTCATCATTTTAGAAGCTCTAGCCATATACACAAGTTTCCAATAAGCCTTTTGAGACTTGCTCTTAAATATTAATGCACAGCTAGAGATTACCAGCATTTGAAGAAAATGTTCAAAACAAAAGACAAAAAATAATACATTAAAAAAGGAATTAGATGGAATATCAATGATGCAGGGAGCAAAAGACTTAAAAAGCATAATTGATATCATCAGAGATAGAAGAGAAATAATTTTATCCACAAACTAACATTGCTATTTAAAAAGGAATATTTAGCCATTAGGAAGAGCCCTTGGGAATTAATGTAAAATAAATAATGTAAAATTTACATTAATGTAACATGAATTAATATAAAATGTGTAAACGTGATGAAAAGAAAATAATGAAGTAGTAAATGGTTGGAATATGAAATTAATGAAATCACCCAGAAAGTAGAACAAAAATAAGAAAATCAAAGAGTTTATCCAACATTCAACTATTAAGAGTTCCATAAAGAGAACAGGGAAGTGGAGAGGAAGAAATTTACAAAGAAAAATATTGAAAATGTTTCCAGAATCAGTAAACACACATTGCCAGAGCAAAAAGTCTGTTGAAACGTGTGCAAGGATAGTCTTTGAGGGGAGTTGGAGAACCTGGGCATCCATAATTGGGATGGTAGATACATAAGCTGCTGTATGCATATCATGACATACTAGGCAGCAATTAGGAGCAACAAATACCGTATACACATGGCAACATAGAATATTTTAAAAGGATAGAGCTTAGTGAAAACAAGAAGAAATAGCATGGTATAATACCATCCACATAAATAAAAAGTACATGCATATGCAATACATAGTTTGTGAGAATGCTTTCAAATGAAAAGTATACATTGAATACAAGTTTCTCTTGCTACCTGAAAATAAAACTTTTTTGTTTTTTATTGAAATATAATCAACATACAATGTTAAATTAGTTTCAGATGTTCAGCCTGTTGATTTGACAATTCTATACATTACCTGGTGCTTACCATGATAAGTGTAGTCACCATCTGTCACCATATAACATTATTATAATATTATTGGTTATATTCCCTAAACTGTACTATTTGGCTTTGTGGCTTATTTTATAATTAGGAGTTTGTAACTCAATCCTTTTATCTATTTTGTCCATACCCCCACTCCTCTCCCCTCTCAGGCAACCACCAGTTCTCTATATTTAAGCATCAGGTTTTTGTTCGTTTGTTCCTTTGTACATCATACGGTATTTGTCTTTCTTTGTCTGACTTATTTCACTTCACATAATACCCTCTAGGTCCATCTGTGTTGTCACAAATGACAAGACCTCGTTCTTTTTTATGACCTAGTACTATTCCATTGCCTATGTGTACCACATCTTCTTTATCTTCTATGGATGCACACTTGAGTTGCTTCCATATCTTTGCTATTGTGGAGAGTGCTGCAGTAAGCTTAGGGGTGCTTTAATCTTTTCAAATTAGTGTTTTTGCTTTCTTTGGATAAATACCTAGTAGTGCAATTCATGGAGCACATGGTATTTCTATTTTTAAATTTTTGAGGAATCTCCATACTGTTTTCCACAGTAGTTGCACCAACTTACATTCCTACAGACAGTGTTTGAGGGTTCCCTTTTCTCCACGTCCTTGCTAACACATTTCTTATCCTTTTACTGTTATATCTATTCTGATATGATATGTATGATATTATATCTCATTGTGTTTTGACTTCCATTTCTTTGATTAGTGATGTTGAGCATCTTTTCATGGGTCTGTTGGCCATCTGTGCATTGTTTTTGGACAAATGTCTATTCAGGTCCCCTGTCCATTTTTTAGTATGACTTTGTGGGTTTTTTTGTTTGTTTTTTTGTGTGTGTGTGTTGAATTGAAAGTAGAGCATTGTTTTGAAATCTTTCATAAACCAATATGACAAAGTAAAGAAGCAGTTGCCATTTCATAAAGGCAAAAATGCTCCTTGGATTTTTTTCGGTTATCGAAAATAGGTACTAATGTGGGTTTTTCATGAAAGCAAAGTGGTATAAAGCAAAATTTCAGATATTGGGGGGAACCTGCATATTGTAATGGTAATTTGCATAGCAGAGAGATGGGAGGCAGGTATAGAGGTAAAAGGGAACAAGTGAATTTAATTAATAATGAAAATGCCCACTGAGCACTTGACACAACTGATGAAAAGAGACCACACCCAGATAAAGACATCACAAAATTTCAGAGCATCTGAATAAAGATAATATTCCAAAAGCTTTTGGTTATTGGGAAGACAATATATTTTGCCAATGAAAAATCAGGAATTAGGGCAGCTTTGTGCTTCTCATTGATAACTGAAAGTTAGAAATGAACAGAGAATTTCCTAAAACTTTTTGAAGGAAAAAAATTTCCCCGGTGGAATTCTATACCCATCCCAAATAGCAACAATTTATGAGCTTGGAATAGCAGTATTTTGGGACAGCTTCTGAAGAAGTTACTGGAAAATGTGAGTCACTAATTAATTCCTAAGAATAAGGAATTAATTGAAGAATGAGAAGGACATGATATTCATGCAAACAAGGGATTCAGTAGAGGAGAGAGACAAAGAGAATTCCAGGATGATGATGAGAGGAAGTCTACCATGACAGCTGTCAGAATGTCTAGAGAACAGCAAGTTCAGATTTGAGTAGGGTGACAACTCTAAGAATGAAATAAGTATATTCCCTGATATATATCACATTCAGAAAAGTTTAATGGTTTTGTGAAGATTATATATATATTTATATTTACAAAATATATACAAATATATTTGCATTGTATATAAATATATATACATATATATATATATATTCACATTTGTATTTGTATGAACATACCTACATCTAAGCAATTCTGCAAAATACAAAAGTGTCACCCTTAAAGGAATATAAGCATAGGAAGTTTAGTCTGCAGCTATCAACTGGATTTTCATTATTAACACTGGACTGTGAGATGACCCCTTATGGTGCTATAATTGTCTTGAGAGAAAGGAGGGGGTAAATATGGGGAGGGAAGGGACTGTCAAAGACTAAAATCTTAGGTTCCACAGTAAGAGTCTTTAAGCAGTATCTAAAATTGAAAGATTAAAAAATAGCCATTGTGTAAGTATGATATTCAGAAAATTGGAAGCGACTACCAGAAAAAAATACAGGTAGAAGTTACAAGTGGTGGTTTCTGGGGAACAAGATTTAGGAGTGGGGAGGGGTGAGGCAGTGGACAGGTATCTCTTCATGATAAGTCTCTTTAAAATATTTGACTTTAAGACTCAGTGTGCATCACTTTAAGAAACATAGAAATACAATTTTAAAGTAAAAATGCTGCACTTACATTAAAGTGTAGGATGAAAGGGATGTATAAGACCATTCATCTAGCATCAGTGGGGGAAGGATTGGCACGGAGAGAGACCAGATTCATAGGATTAAGGAGGAAACAACCATACTAGTCCAAGTATGGTGTACTGAGAGCCTGTGGCGACTTGTGAAATGGTTTTGAAGTAAGAGCAGGGGACATTGTGAAGGCATTCTTAATACTGTGTATCATGAGTAGAAAGTTCTAAGACATAATGGGACTTCATAAATATGTACTCATTCAGTGAGGATTTATTGGCATCCTTGATGTGCAAGCACTGCTGCAGGTAATTTGCTCTCCGTACCCTGCACCTGCAACTCAGATGCTCTCTCTCAACGACGACTTCCTCAAGGGGCCTGACCGCCAACTTCATTCTTCATGTATTTCTACAGTGGGGATAGCTCTTATTCATGTAATCTGACTTGATCTTCTTTTTTTTTTAATATCTTATTTATTTGACAGAGATCACAAGTAGGCAGATAGGCAGGCAGAGAGAGAGAGGAAGGGAAGCAGGCTCCCTGCTGAGCAGAGAGCCCGATGCGGGGCTCGATCCCAGGACTCTGGGATCATGACCTGAGCCGAAGGCAGAGGCTTTAACCCACTGAGCCACCCAGGCGCCCCCTGACTTGATCTTCTTTATCCTTACTTGTTTCCAAAGTGTGCCTCTGTGTTAATTTAGAAAATTCAAGTCCTCTTCTTACTATTGGAAGAGGGAGAAAAGCAGATGCTGTGCTAACAATCATTAGGGTTCCAGATAAGGCTTCGATATGGGCTCAAGATATATTTTAACAGAGCTGGACATAGGACAGAGCATTGCCCTCTGGGACAGTTCTTACATCTAACCATATCCACTCTAATGGACCAGGTCTGGTTTGGGGTTATATCTTTTAGTTCTCCTGCATCCTTCTTCTGATGAGAAAGAGTGGCACACCGGGGGAAGCGAGGTCTTTGGCACGTGACAGTCATGAGTGAGATCCTTATCTTGCCACTTTCCAGCATTGTCCATCTGGAGCGGTTACTCTGAGCCCACGTCCTCCTCTGTGCATTGGGATAGCATTTTCTCTCACAGGCAGAGGCCTCGCCTGGAGCCTGGCACAGAGCAGCCACCAGCTCTTAGACCTTTGATAGTATTGACGTTCATTTTCTCTGCCTGTTACATCTAGGCGGCCGTCACTTGAGCAGCAGCCTGTGGCGTTTGGCTTGGCTGTGAGGCCATCAGCTCCTCCTGGACAGGGAGACAGCCTCCCCAGCTGGGGGATGAAACGGGCCTGGAATGCAGTATGTCTCCTTAGCACTTCGGGAGAAGCCTAGGAATTGACAACAGCACCTGGGAACAGCGGGTGTGAATAAATTCTGACATTTAAAGGAGTGTTAACAATAGGGGCCTCACAGGCTAGGGCTGAAATATTTCTGTCCTGGTTTCTTTTTCACATTCTGATGCCCAACACATCAACACGTTTACTGGTGTCTGCGGAGGGTTCAGCAGTGGCTAGTTCTATGTATAAAGGGGCCAAGGATGCTCCCTTCTGCTTGGTCTGGTTCTCGCATTCCTCTGGAGGGGATGTTGGCTTTCTCTTTGGAGTAAGTGTTTGGTTGGGATTTGTGCTTGAGAGCCAGAGAAAAGCTTGGGAGGTTTTATTTCCAGGGGACGTGTTCCCTGTGCCCTGTGGGCAGTTCAAATATTATGTACCCAAGGCTTTCCTAAAGCAGAGAATGAAGGCAGTGGAAGGAGGAACCCCTGTGTCGGCAAGTGACAAGAGGGGTCTGGGTGAGAGGGGGCAGGTAGCCTATGCCAGTCCTCATGGCCCACTGGATACTCAGTGTGGAAATGGCTGAGGCACTCATCTCAGGGGCAGGGGATTTGGGGAAAGGAGGGCAGTCAGCCTCGGTGTATTTAAAGAGGAAGTATGGATAGAAGCATTGCAGCATTTTTACTAGTCTCAGAGGAAATGGGATTTGATAAAAACCATTAGCTTAAGCTTGAAGAGAAGCAGAGCTTCCTGTCTCCATGGAAACAAACCAGGGCTGCATAAGCACAGGGCTGCAGGGCAGAAGGCTCACACAAACAGACAATGACCCTGAGTTAGCCTGTTGCCTCTGTCCATTGCTCCCAGGGCTTCTGGAGAGAGGGGAAGGTGAGCCTGGGGGAGCAGTTGTATTGTCTCCAAACTAGGACGGGGACAGCCAGGCCAGAGACTGGTTACAGATGCACATGGGGAGCAATTGGAAACCTCATGTATACAAAGCATGCCATAGTTTTCAAAGCTCCTTTTCTTCCATTTTCAATAGCACTCAATGTGGCACAACTAGAGAAAGGCTGGCCAAGAGTTAGCCTAGAATATCACCCTGTCCATACGGACTTGGTGCAAGTTTTAATCTGTACATGCATGGACACACACACTTACTCACACACTGGTCTTCATGGTAAACAACATGACCTGATACATACAAGGTAGAAAATGCCCGGACCCGCTCTCCCAGTCCTCTTGCCCTAAGGACTAATGGGAGGGGGTGAGCTTTCTGTCTTAGAGGAGGAATTCTTCTGGTTGCGTCTCTGATGTGAATGGAGTGGTTCTCATAACAAGCAAAGTGGCAGTTGACTGTCTGTCTTGACACCAAACTCATTTGCTGAGTGGGTTTGACGATTTAGTGCAATTTCATAAATGTTTATTGAATATTTGCCATGCAGTAGACACTTTGCCAGACTGAGATTACAAAGATAAATAAAATAAGGAGATTATAGATGTATTAAGGAAATAATTCAAAATATATGTCATGGAATCTCCGTTCAAGGAGATCCAGAATTTTAGCCCCATCAAAAGCTATTTATATAATATGCATATATATCATATATATTTTTTGAAGATTTATATATATCGCATATTTGAGTGCCTACTATCTTGCAGGGCATTGTTAAAAACACAAAAGTGAATAGGACCTAGGTCCTGTCCACAAGGAAGACACCAACAAATGTACCTTCAGTATTAAACTTTGCATCTCCTGAATCACCTGCCCTCACTTCTCTTTGAATATTAGAAGCTGGCACCTGAGTATTTCCCAGACCTGACTTGTGTGTAGGTGAACTGCACAGTAATTTTCCTGCCAGATTCTGACCCTGGAATCAACCGTAGAAATTCATTTATTCATGCATCCAGTGTTACTGAGTTCTTGGTGTAGGTCATCTGCTACTAGGAACCAAGGATATCAAACAAGGGCAGAGAGCTATTACCCTCAAGGAGCTTGTCGTCTAGGTGGAGAGACAGCAAAGGTTGAGCATTTAAATTAGAAAGAAAAGGATCAGTCAAGGCCAAATGAAGAAGTTGCCATTGATACATATTTTGAAAGAATAAGTAATGGTTGGCTAGAGGAAAAAGGGAGGACATCCCAGCAGGTTGGTAGTTAAGAAGATACAGAAGGCCATTCTGAGTGACTTGAGTGAATTACATCAGGGACAGTAGAGGAGAGGAAACTAGAGGCAAAGGCAGAGGCTTGTCACGAAGGGCTCATCAGATGGGCAAAGCTGATGAGTTTAAACCTGATTCCAGAAGCTTGGGGGAGGTTCTCAAGTGTTAAGCAAGGAAGATGACCAGTTTCCAATTGAAGATGATCATCCTGCAGGAAATACATAGAGAAACAAGCCTGGAGGCAGGGAGATACTTCAGGAGTAAAGCAGAGAAGCAGTGAGGCCCGAAGGGGCACAGTGGCGTGGCAGTAGACAGGATGGGCCAGGAGGTGTTGGTGATGCAGGATGTGCGGACTTGGTGACTGTGTGGGTGTGTCCGAGTGTGGGCTGGGGGCAGAATTAAGAGGGAAGTCTCTTGGACTGCTTCTGGATTTCTGGATTGAGCTACCACGTGGCTAGTAGAGAACATAGGACAAAGACTTTGAGGGAAAGGTTGTATGTTCTGGATCTGTTGAATTTGAGAAAACACAACAGGCCTTACACCTGTCGGCTAGCTTGTAGCAGTGGCATGGCCTCTGTTTCACGTGGATTTTTTTTTTTTTTTTGGCCTGGGAGGGTCTATAATTTATTGAGACTATGCTATGCATTGAAGATTGTGCCGATGTCATGAGACACGTTGTTTCATTTGATCCTCACAATGACCCCATGAGGTATTACTCTATCTTCTTTTATGAATAGGGCAACAGACAGTGAAGTTTGATAATTTGCCTAAGCTCACAAAGCTTTTAAGCAGCAGGTTCAAAATTTGGGATGAGGTCTGTCAGGCCCTAACACCAATTCTGTTAAACACATCCTGCGTATAGTAAATGTCCTTTTTGGAAGGAAATTATCCAGCGTTCAGCACAACAAATCTTGGTGGAAATGGAGGGACACTTGGTGGCTGGAAAGACATGTAGACCTTTCCGGTCCTTCAGACAGAGGTTTCATGTTCAACGCCAATAATAAGCAGAGTAGTATTTGTCGTCCCTCCATGACTAGGACAGCACTCTCCTAGATGAGTTGTGTGACCGTGAAAGTCACATACAAAGCCGTGAGAGCTTCTTGGAAGCATCTGCATTTCCCCCAAGACACTGTTCTGTATCAGTTGTCAGAGCTGTATCTTAAGAGTGTGATACAAATTATTTGAGGTAGAAGGGACTGTACGTGAAGCTTATATCTGGCCTTTGTGTTACAGATGAAGAAATGAGAACAGAAAGTGAAGCAACTTGTTCAAGTTATAGCTAGCTAGTTAGTGGCAGATCTTGACTGGAACCTAGGTTCTCTGGCTCCCTGTCCAGAGTGCTTTTCTTCCTCTGCACAATAGGTATAGCTTGGTAGTAAAATATGTAGACTCCTACACAGGATATATGGGTTTGAATCCCATCTCTATCACTTGTCATCTTTATTACCTTAGGCAAATCACTTCACATTTTCAGACCCTTAATTACCCAATGCCAAAAAAATCTCCACCATGTAGGATTGTTGGGAAAACTAAATCAGGTCTTGCATGTTAAGTGTGTAGTACCTGGAGAGAGTTAATACTTAATTGGTGTTGAGGCACCTGGGTGGCTCAGTCGTTAAGCGTCTGCCTTTGGCTCAGGTCATGATCCCAGAGTCCTGGGATTGAGCCCCACATCAGGCTCCCTGCTTCTCCCTCTCCCACTCCCCCTGCTTGTGTTCCCTCTCTCTCTCTCTCTCTCTGTCAAATAAACACATAAAGTCTTGAAAAAAATACTTAATCTGTGTTAGCTATTAGTGGCAGATTCTTCTCTCCAGAACCTGGTCTACACTTCAGTAGGTGAGACTGGGAAAGAGTCGTTCTTCTTACCTACCAAGTAACCCACTGAGTCAATTACCATCAACTAAGATGATTTCGGATACCACTGGTAGGGCTGACGGACTATGGCATGCTGCTGGGAGTAGTCAGACCAGTGGACCATATTCTTGTGCCCCATGTGTGCCATTTTCTTAGACTCTCCTCCTCTTACAGTTTCTTCAAAATGCCCTGGACTTTCTGCCCTCTGCTCCTGTGGTCTAGAGTAGGCCCCTGTCCCCTTCGTTTTCCTTGTTGAATTCTTGCCCTCAACAACCTTTTTCAACTTTGACCTGTTTCATGAGATCTTTTCAGGTCCATGCCCCTCCTCCCATTCTTCAGTTAGGATCAAAATTTTTCTCTCATATATTCTCATAACACTATGTACCTATCCATTATAGAACCTATTACTCATAATAACATGCAATTTTATTATAGAACTTAATAATACTGAAGACAAGAGCTAACATTTATTGAAAGCTCATCATCTGCCTGGTACTATGCCAAGTACTTTATATACATTATTTCAATTACTTTTTATAACAACCTTGTGAGTAAGGTACTGTTGTTAACCCCAGTTTATAAATGAGGAAATGGAGGCTGAGAGACGTAGAGTCTTACCTAAGGCTTCATGGTTAGTGAGGTGAGTGTATTGGAGCTACGAATGTCCCTGTCCCCTGTTAGGTTTTGTTTCCTATGCTAGAGATGGCTTTCCACGTAATTAGATCTCTTCTAATACCTCAGCACCTTGTTCTTGGGTTCAGTAATTGCTGAGTTGAAGGGAAATCCAGTAACACCAGGCCCTTCTTAGAGGATGCCGTACTCCTTGTGACCTCTTGGAGAAAAGTATTGCAGAGACTAAGGAAGACTCTGTTATCTTAAAAGTAAGGAGCATAATCACTGGGACTAGAGATCCAGGTAGAAGCCCGGAGAGGCTATTTTCTCTGCAAAGCGATGGCCCTTGCCAGCGTCTTCTACACAAGTCATCGGCTCATACTGAATGTTTTTTTTTTTCACATGGTTATTGCTACTCACATTTTTTTAAGTTATTGATTATGGCCTTTTCCCATATTTTTATTGGTATGTTTTTCTTTTTTCTTATGAACATAAAAGGTCTACTTGTATAGCAAATATATTAACCATATTAACCTTTTAAAAAATCATATGTAGCATTATTTATGGAATAATTGCTTTTAAAGGATAAAGTTGTCATCATATTGGGAATTGTGGGCAACTCAGTCTGTTGGAAGCAGAAAAAGACTAAAATGGTTATTCTTTTTAAATGTAGGGCACTTCACTTAGAAAACATTCCATATGTTTTCATTTGTTTGATTCTCACAATGGTGCTAGGAAACGTATTATCATTATTTTACAAATAAGGACAGTAAAGCTCAAAGCGAGTAAGTATTATGCCCTAAGTCATAAATCTGAAAGTGTGGGGTTCTGCTGTGATAAAAGCTAGCAATCACATCCAGAAAGATCAACATCGGGGGTAGGGGGCAGTGTCGAAGTGTTAATGAAAACAAAATAGAGAAATCAGTAAGTAGGACTATCAAGATACATAAGCAGAAAAAGGTACTGTTCTACATGGACTCACCATTTGTATAGAGATATTCGGACAAATATATTGGGATTTCATTATGTGCCTTTTTGATGATGTTGAGGCAAGGGCCAAATATAAAAATGCCCCCATTATCCCTTGAATTTTTTGCACGTGGAATTTTTTAAATTTAAATTTTACTTAGTTAACAGTGCAATATTGGTTTCTGGAGTGGAATTCAGTGATTTATCACTTAATGTACAACACCCAGTGCTCATCACAAGAAGTGCCCTCTAGTGCACCCATCTAGCTCATCCCCCACCCACCTCCCTCCATCAACTCTCCGTTTGTTTGCTATTGTTAAGAGTCTCTTCTTTTTTTCCCCAAAGATTTTATTTATTTATTTATTTATTTGTCAGAGAAAGAGGGAAAGAGAGAGCACAAGCAGGAGGAATGTCAGGCAGAGGGAGAAGCAGAGTCCCTGCTGAGTAGGGAGCCTGATATGGGACTCAATCCCAGGACCCTGGGATCCTGACCTGAGCTGAAGGCAGATGCTTAGCCGACAGAGCCACCCAGGTGTCCCAAGTTCAGAATCTCTTATGGCTTGTTCCCCTCTCCTTTTTTTCTTTTCCCCCTTCCCTTATGTTCATCTGTTTTCTGTCTTAAATTCCACATATGCTAAGACAAAATCAGAGAGAGAGACAAACCATAAGAGACTCTTAACTATAGGAAACAAACTAGGGGTTGCTGGAGGGGAAATGGGTAGGGAGATGGGGTAGTTGGGTGATGGGCATGAAGGAGGGCATTTGATGTAATGAGCACTGAGTCTTGTATGCAACCAATGAATCACTAAACTCTACCTCTGAAACCAATAATACACTGTGTTAGTTAATTGAATTTAAATAAAATTTTTTAAAAATTCCACATATGAGGGAGATCATATGGTATTTGTCTTTGACTGACTTATTTCACCTAGTATAATACATTCTAAGCAGTTGATGGACAGTTGGGCTCTCTCCATAGTTTGACTATCACTGGTAATGCAGATGCAACCATTGGGGTGCAGGTATCCCTTCAAGTCTGTATTTTTGTATCCTTCGGGTAAATACCTAGTAATGGAATTGCTGGGTCTCGGGTAGTTCTATTTTTAACTTTTTTTTTAATACAGTTATTGTATTTATTTATTTATTTATTTATTTATTTGATGGGGTGGGGAGAGCAAAAGTAGCAGAGCGGCAGGCAGAGGGAGAAGGAGAAGCAGGCTCTATGCTGAGCAGGGAGCCTGATGTGGTGCTCAATCCCACGACCCTGGGATCATGACCCAAGCCAAAGACAGACGCCCAACCCACTAAGCCACCCAGATGCCCCTCTTCTGTCTATTTCTTAACTGGATTATTTGTTTTTGGGGGTTTGGGGTTTGATAAGTTCTTTATAGATTTTAGGTACTAGCCCATTATCAGATATGTCATTTACAAATATATTTTCCCCTTCTGGAGGCTGCCTTTTATTTTTGTTGTTTCCTTCACTGTGCAGAAGCTTTTTATCTTTTTTTAAAAAAGATTTTATTTATTTGATAGAAAGAGAAACTTCACAAGCAGAGAAAGCAGCAGGCAGAAGGAGAGGGAGAAGCAGGTTCCCCCCTGAGCAGGTAGCCTGATATGAGGCTCCATCCCAGGACCCTAGGATGATGATCTGAGTGAAAGGCAGATGCTTAACCGACTGAGCCACCCAGGCACCCCAGAAGCTTTTAACTTGATGAAGTCCCCAGTAGTTCATTTTTGCTTTTGTTTCCCTTGCCTCTGGCAGCGTGTCTAGTACCAAGTTGCTGCAGCTGAGGTCAAAGAGGTTTCTGCCTGTGTTCTCCCTCTAGGGTTTTGATGGTTACTTTTGCTTGGTCAAGCTTCTAGGTCTCTGAACAATCCTGTTACCTCCTCTGCCATACCTTAACTAATTTAGTGTAGATTCACCTTCTAATACTCTGATATCTTTATTTATATGTGTGTGCACGTACATATGCACATCTCTATACGCCATACAGACACATGCTACATATACATTTCTATACATGGTTTTACATATACATATTTTCACACATGTACGTGATACTGTGTATCCATGTTCCATGCATGCATGTACCACTGTTCAGTTTTCATCCTTCCATGAAGTACTTCAGGACCCAGCAGATGACTGTACCATTCTGAATTCAGCTTGCACAACATACACTATATTGCATACTTGTATACTATATTTAAGCCTATTTCAAGAGTGTTTCCATCTAAAAATCCCATTTTACTTCTCTGTTTTTCAGAGAATAATATAGAATAACATAGAATAACATAATGTGAAATAACGTCCGAGACATATCTTCGTTAACAGACAGACCTGGGTTTAATTTACCTGCCTGCCACTGGGCTCCAAAGGGGGACCTCTTTGCTGAAGTATCCCTTATACATCTCAGATTCAGGATGCTCTAAACTGAATTCCTTCTCTCATTCTCCCACCCTCCACTCATTATCTCCCCACACTCTCCACCTGTTACCTTTTATTACATTCATTCATTATCCAAGACTGTAACCTTAGTTAATACTTTTTTTTTTTT
>PISX010015388.1:0-49778 GCA_004024625.1 Mellivora capensis | reverse complement strand
GGGCCGTGCCTCCAGCCAAGGCCAGCACCTAGCAAGCTTGCCGGGCACGGGTCTGGTTAATGGAGCTGGGACTCGAGTCGCGTGTCCCTCCACTCCTGGCCTGGGCAGCCCACCAGGCCTGACCACCGGGTGTGCCCCGGGCTCCCCCTGCCGAGCCCCCCTCACCTGATCTCACCTGTGCAGGTGGCGCTGCCCACTCCCCTCTGGGGTGGCGTCACCTGACCCAGCACAGGAGCTGCTCTGTCGCCATGGCTACATGGCAGGCCCAGGAGGGAGGAGGCTCGGGATGAGGGGCCTCCGCAGGCAGAGCCCCGGGGTGCCCTCCTGGAGGTGGGCACCGTGCAGCCGGAATGCAGGGGCGGGGGGTTGACAGGGCCGATGACTATGAATCCGTGAATAAATCAGTGAAATTGGGCGTTCCGTTAACTGGAACAGTCGTGCTCATAGGCGGACGGTTGCCAAGATCCTAATTATAAGAAGAGCTCGTGTCATAGAAAAAGTGCTGCGGTGTTTTCTTGCTTCTCATTCCTGACAGCGAGGGGAACGCACAGGTGCGCACACACACACCTCGCGGTTTTCCTGCGCCCCGTGCAAGGTTGTTACTCCGTGGTGCCAGGAGAAGAGGAGAAAGAAGATCCTGTGAGAGCTTTTAACGAGTTCTAGTTTTAGAAGCAATCAGGAAAATAATTGCATGATTTAAACGTTTACTAAGTGAAGATGTGGTGAGTTTTTCCATGTTGCCCGCTCTCCTGGGCCACCGGCGGCGCCGCCTGCCGTCCCTGGAGGGCGCCGTCCTGGGGCAGCTCCGGGGGACTTCTGGGCCCCCAGTGTGGGCCCACCTTCCCTCAGGCCCGTGACCAGCCTGGCTCCGAGCCCCCCACCCCAGAACGAGGACCGGGCTTCTGCTGGAGCGCGGCTCCCACTGGGGCTCCTGGGGGGGCCCACATGCCTGGGTATCCTCCAGGGGAGCCCAGGAGTTGGGTCCCACTTGCCCTTGGCCTTGTTCTCCAGGAACCAAGGCGTGCCCAGGGGTCCGGGCACAGTGACCAGAGGGACACCGTCCCTGCCAGTGGCCTGTGGCCAGATGTTCCCGTTCGGCATGCTCTCTGCGGCTTGAGGCCGCCCGTCCACACCTCTTCTCTCGGGCTCCCCCTCTCCTGGCGAACTGGCTGCTCTGTCCCCAGAGCTGGCCTTGTCTCGTTGCCCCATCGATGCTACAGACACCCCAGGAGGCCCCAGCTCCCGGGAGCGTCTTGCAGGAGGCGCACCCCCCAGAGCCAGGCACACTGGCTGGAGAGCCGTCCAGAGGGCCCCACCTCCCCACTTGTCCCTGGCGCTGAGGTGGGGCCGTAGGTGAGGCCTTGCAGGGGGCTGCTGCCTGGGGGCCCGGAAGGGTTCTGCAGCCCCAAGCTCACCAGCCCCTCCCCACAGTCTGTTTCCCTCCTGAGGGCGGCCCCTCGCGGCATCCCTGTCGTCCCGCCGGGTTCCTGCAGCCCTCGGACCTGGCAGAGACCAGCAGAAGCACGTGGGGCCGTGGGACACCCTCTCGTTCCTCCCCAACACAGCTTCCTGACTTTTGAGTATGGAGTCTTTATTCAAAAAGATGATTACGATGGGGGATGTCTTGCAAAACGGAGAATGCTGGGAAGGTGGGGTGTGTGAGCACCCCAAGAGCTGGGAGATAGGGTTCATGGCATAGGGCAGAGGTCTGGGTGGGGACTGTCTGGGTCAGGGGCTGTTGAGGCCTGGGGAGTAGAGGAACTCAGCTCCAAGTGGGGCACCAGGCCTCGCATCCTGACTGGTCAGGGGAATGAGCATTCCGCCCGCCTTGGAGGAGCCAGAGTGGGAGTGAGGGGCCCTGTCCTGGGTGGACAACGGAGTGGCCCTGAGTCCATCACGCGTGGGGGAAGAGTCCCATGGAGAAGCATTTTCCAGAACACCAGAGAGGGGTGGGTCTTTGTGTCGCTGTTCCCAGGAGTCTAGCCGGAGCTGCTATTCAAGACGGATGACGTTTACGTGTTGCTGACTGAGGGGGTCAGGGGTTGTGGGTCTTGGGGATGAAGCAGGGCCTCAGGGCGGTCTGCTGGGGACGCAGGCCGGCCTGGCTGCTGCCGCGTCAGCTCGGAGGCGGGCGAAGGTCAGGGGTCTACCGGGCATTCTGAAAAGAGGGAGGCCTGGAAGAAGGGCGGGGGTGTGTGTGACGGGTGACCTGGGCTGCCGGGAGGCCAGGGAGTGGGAGTCCCCCAGGTACACGCCCTGAGATGGCTCCCCTGAGGCACGGTCCAGGGTGGGTCACCCCGTGTGAGGCGCCCCCCCACGGCTGCTTCCTGTGTGCGGAGGGCTCCGGGAGTCGGAGCGCGAGTGGTCGCCCTCGCGCTCACGCCGGCTGACCAGGCTGTCCCTGCTCCGGGTGGCCTGTGTGCTGGGCCAGCTGGGCGTGGACCGGAAGCCTGGGGCGTGGCCTACCTGGCTCCGTGTGTCCCACTCTGGGCAGGTCCCACGTGCGGGCCTGGCAGGTATCCCAGTGTGGTTGGGGGCGACGGCAGGGACCTGGGCCCGGGACCCCCAGCTGCATCTTTTAGGGAGGCCCCCCCCCGAAGTCCAGAGCGTGAGCCTGATTGGAGACATTGTGTTCCTTCCTGGTTGTCCTGGTTATTGGGGTCAGCGGTCCGCCAGACAGGGACGGGCCAGCTCAGCCGCTGTGTGGCACGGTGGCTTCTCCCCAGGCAGGTGGCCTGAGAGTGCCAGGCCCCTGGGAGGGTCCCGGGCTTGGGTCCCCTGCAGCACAGCACCCCACCCTGTCCGCTCCTTTGCTGAGGGAGACTGGGTCCCTAGGCCAGCCGTAGCCCCGTGTGGGAGGAGATCGAGTGATGGGGTGCATGTCCGTGAGTCCTGCCCGTGCGGGTGACACCCCCGTGTACGGACTCCCGGTTGTCGTGAGTGCCAGGGTGCCCCACAGCGGTGAGGTCTGGCTGGGTAGTGGCCTGGGGCAGGGGGTGTGATTACTGGCACCCGCGTTGATTAGTCGCGTGTCCTCAGGAGAGATCCTTGACCTCTTGGTAACTTGGCCTCCCTGTCTCCCAGTCCCAAAGTGGGGTTACTGGCAGGTGTGCCCACATAGGGCATGGGGAGACCGAGTCACTCAGAAAGGCTTCTACGCGTCCCAGAGTCCAGGTGCACCCAGGGCCAGCCTCAGGGCTCCCCGACAAGCCTCCTGTGAGGGAGGCCTTGGTGACCAAGCTGGGGGTCGGGCGCGATGGCCTGTGCCGGGCCTCTGACGTGGCTGGGGCGGAAACCTGGAAATCTGGGCGGGGAGCAGTATGACTGAGGCCCTTGGGGCCTGCAGCCTTTGTTTTGTGACCTTGACATCTTGGCTTTAGGGTAGAGCCTAGGCTTGGGCCCCCTGGCCGGTGGCCTCTCTCGGAAGGCTGTGGTGACCGGAAGCTTAGAAGAAGGCCCAGGCTCAGGGCCACCAGCACCTTCCGATGGTAGATGGCTGCATGGCTGGATGGGTGCTGCCATCCTGCAGAGCCGAGACCCACAGGCTTGCCAGTGGGCCGCCACCTTCCCAGCCATGGGCTGTTCCTACCCAGCGGCCGTCTGCCTGCACGGGGCTGAACCCGTACTTGAATTGTGACAGTGCACATAGGGTTAAGGTCATACTAATTGCTTCATTTCCCAGAACACTCCGAAAAAGGAATGAATTTCCCTGTCCTGTTCCGCAGTGGTGAAATGACCCTTGTGGAAATGGATCCAGGTTCCAGAATGAGCTGCAGAGTGGGTGGGCCTGGGGGAGGGTTCCCACTCCCGCCTCCCCTGCCCCTCTCACTGGCCTGAAGGAGTCTTCCCTGAGTTGGGTTCGGCCCTGGCCATGGGCCGGGCTCCTGGGGAGGAAGCTTTGCTTTTGCTTATGTGATAGATGAGGAAATCTGGCCCTGAGGTGAGTGGTCTTGTTTTCAGTCACCTGGCCGGTGTGTGGAGGAGCTGTGCCCTGCAAAGTGGCCTTCAGGGAAAGGGTGGCCTTGGAGCCAGTGGGCACAGGTGCCAGTCCCAGCCATCCCTCTCTCTCAGAGGCCCTGCAGGTCACGGACCCCCTTGAGTGTCCACAACCTTCACTGTCAGATGGCCGTTGTGGCCTGGCCTGAGGGGTGCTGCCGAGTACGACGGTGTTGTGTGACGTGCCCCCAACACTGCTCCGGGTGTGTGGCCACATCCCTCACACGTGGCCCTGCTACTTTGCTGTCAGATGGAGATAATACAGTTGGGCCACACAGAGGACGTGAGACATGCTTACGTGGGATGCCCCAAATCCCTCCTGGTCCAAATCTCTACTCCTTACCGTGTTCACTGGCTTCAGGAAGCCACTCAGTCTTTCCGTGGGACTGGCATCCCTCCACCACCCACCATCCATCTGTGTACCTACCTGTCTACCCATTAATCCACTGTTTATCCATCCACATGTCCGTTGTCTGTCCACCATCCACCCACCCATCCATCCACATATCCATCCATCCATCCGTCCATCCATCATCTCTCCACCCGTCCACTCTCCATCCACCCCCTGTCCACCCACCGTCCACCCCACTCCTCCAGGATATATCGAGCAGCACTTGTGTGCTGGCTTGTGCCGGGGCTGTGTGTGTGGAGAGGGAGAGATGCCCTCCTTTACTCGAGGAGCCCGAGAGCAAGTACGGGGAGCGAGGCGTCCACCGGGCTGAGAGGCCTATAGGAGCTGCAGACGGCGTTGGCAGTTCTGTTCTGCACTTGACTGTAGCCGCAGGGGCCAGCCCTGGTCGTCTCTACCCAGTGAGGTGCCTTACAGCTGGGGATGCCTAAGGACCTTGGGGTTTGGCCTTGAGACCAGGAAAGAATATTCACATCCCAGATCTATCTCTGCCTTGGCTCGGGGGTGGGTGGTCCAGGCTTGCTCCTGGTTCTTGGCTTTCACCCAGCACTCCCTGACGACTGTGCCCTTGACCGCTGCACCTAATGGCCATCCTCTTGTTTCCACAGAGTGACTTGTTGGATGTCAATCAGATCATCAAGGACTTGGCCTCCATGGTGTCAGAGCAAGGAGATGCCATCGGTGGGTACCCGTGCTACCCTCTGAGCATCTTCCCCCGCCCCCGGCCATGTGCCCTTGTCCCCAGGTGTAGGCAGGGCTGCCTCCCAGACGAATGAGAGCCAGGGCGGTTCTGGAGGTCTGAGCCTCTGCTGCCCTCCCTCTCTGTGTCCCCAGATGTCCCCAGCCCCTCAGGAAGGCCGGGTTTGGGGAGGCTCTTGCAAGAGGGTGGCCCACCCTTTCTGCTCACCGAGGAGTCTGGGCCTCCATGCCTCCTGCCCTGGGCCTTCCTCCCACCCGAGGACTCTTCAGGGTGAGGACAGACTGCGCTGGGTGGAGGAGGGGTCAAGGCTGCAGCTTGTGACCCAGCAGAGAGCGCTGGACACGTGGAGCCCAGAGCCGCCTTGGGGGCTCCATGTCTCAGGAAATGGGTGTGGTGGGGGCAGGGCTGCACCAGGAGTGGGCCTCCCGTCCCTGGTCTCTGTGTTCCCTCCATGTGAGGACATCGGCCCCACCTAGCCTGTCCTCTCCACCCCAGGTGGCCACGTGGTTCTTTGGCTACAGCCCTGAGTGCCTGGGAGGCCCCGGGGGGTGGAGGACAGGTAATAGGAACTGTGGGTCTCTGGCCCAGAAGCATGGGGCCGACTCCTGGCACTAGAGCCACTGGCCAGCACCGCCAGCTCCCAGCCAGCTTCTGTCACCCGCTCCATTCCCAGGTTCTGTGTGTGTCCTGCTCCCCACGGGGCAGCCCAGCCACCCCCTGCCACACCCCCAGGAGAGGAAGGGACTGGGGAGGGCGGGGCCTGCTGCCCAGCGTGCTTGCCTTTCACTCTTTCTCTGAGCCTGGGCTGCGCACAGGGCCGTGCTCGGGGGTGTGCAGGGGGTGCCCTGGCAGGCCTCACGCTGCTCCCCCCAGGCCCCTGCCTGCCTGGGGTGCATGTTCTCCTGCCTCGCACCCCTGTCGGCCTCAGCGTGGCCGTGGCCACTATTCCCACCTCCGGCTGACTGTGGGCGGGCTGTGCTGAGTGTCCTGTCCACTCCAGATGTCACCCAGGTGGTCATTCACTCCGGGGACAGACTCGTTGGGAGGGGCAGGTGCAGAGGGGAGGAGGGGCAGGCAAGGGCTGAGTCACGGCCACCATGGTCAGGGCCTGGGGACCCTGGGGCACCTGGAGTGGAGCACCAGGGGCCGAGAGCTGCTGAGACCTGAGGACCCCACTGTGTGCTGCTGTGGGTGGTCTTACTGTGCTGGATGACGGGCAGGGGCCTGTGTGCCCCTCTGCAGGGACAGTGGAGGCCAAGAGCTTGGTGTCGCTCTGCTGGGCCTGGCCCCAGCCCGCCTGCCCCCCGCCCCCCTGGCTGGCCACTGGCCTCTGCCTGCCCCTTCAGCCTCTGGTGCCTTTCCAGGGTCCGGCAGCAGCAAGGCCACGTGCCGGCAGAGCTCCAGCCCTGAGCCCGCCACGGTGGCCCCGCTGCCCGGGCTGGGCTGTGCGCCCCCACGGCAGGGCCCCCACTCCCGCACCAAGACGCGCAAGCCCAACTTCAGCCCCCAGGAGACGGAGGTGCTGGTACGGAGGGTGACCCGCCACTACCCGCTGCTGTTCGGGGCGCTGCGGGCCCCGCCCTCCCGGAAGCACCGGACGTGGAACAAGATCCTGCAGGCGGTGAACGCGTTGGGCCACTGCCGGCGCGACCTGGGCGACCTGAAGCACAAGTGGCGGGACCTGCGTGGGGCAGTGCGCAAGAAGCTGGCTGAGCGCCCGCGGGCCCCCGGCCTCCTGCTCACCCCTGTCGAGCGCATGGTCGCTGAGACCTTCTCAGCCCCAGCCCTTCTAGGCGAGGGCCAGACCGCCGAGCCCCTGCCAAGTAAGTGAACCCCCTGGGCCTCCCCCCCGTGCTGGGGGCCCGGTGAAGGGCCCCAGGGAGCGGGAACCTCAGGGGAGGGCTAGGGGCTTGTGGGTCTGCCCACTGCCCACGTGGTAGTTCTCTGCTTCCAGATGAGGAACTGAGCCCGGGGTCAGGGAGCGGCCCGTCCACCTGGGCAGCAGAGGAGCTGGGGATCAGAGCCAGGCTGCTCCTGGCCCCAAGCTGGGAGCCCTGCTGGGGGCCCCCCCACCTTGACCGAGCACAGCCGAGGGCCTCTGGAGGCTCAGGGAGCTGGAGGACAAGGGGCCACGCTTCCCTCCCTATTGCCACCTGGTGCCATTCTCCCGATGTGGGGGAGGGGGACCTCCCCTCCCCATGCTCTCGTTATGGGGGCTCTTCTCCCTGGGGTCACTCAGCCCCCAGACCAGGGCAGTCTCCAGGGGCTCCCCGCTTCCCAGGGTGCACTGACCCCCCCCGACTCTGAGCCCATGTGCCCGCCTATAGGGCCCCTCCCGTTTGCTGGAAGTTTCTGCACCTGGTGAGGAAGGCCTAGGGGGCGTGATGGGGTCTTCCCTGCCACGCACAGCCCCCTCCGGCCCCCAGGGGTGCTGGCTTGGACTTCTGCTCGCCGCCACCTTCCATGCCTCCTGCCGCTCCTCCTCCTTGAGACGCCTCAGAATGTCCCAGTCTGGCTGCTCGCGTGGCTGCACCCTGCTCTCGGCCGACACGGACTCTGCTTCCTGAGGAGCTGCTGGAAGCACCTTGGGGACGAAGCCCACAGCAGGACCAGCTCTCCTGAAGGCCACACAGTGGAGCCCAGGACTCAGCCTGCACACAGACACCCCAGCGGGTGGCCGTGGCACGGCTTCTACAGGCCCGGCGGAAGATGTGTGCGGACACGCCGTTCCCGGCACTGGCCTTGCTCGCGGGCCTGGGAGACGGTGCGGGATGGGGCCGGCCTCTCGAGCCAGGGGAGGCCGCTACCTTCTGCTAGAGACAGAGCCAGACCCGGGTACCTGGGCCCACCCTACGAGTCCCCAGCCCTGCAGCCTGGCAGGATCTTGGTGATCGTGTTGCTCCTGAAGGTCACTGGTGCTGGCTCAGCAAACTGGCTCCTGGTGGGGTCCAGTCCAGCACAGACGTCCCTGCCTGCGCGGCTGGGCTGGGAGCCCCCTTCCCTAGACCCTGCAGGCTGCAGCCTCGCCTCCGTCACAGTGGCGGCTGAGTGGTCCCTTAGTGCTGGGAGCCCCTCCTGGAGGTGTGTGTCCTGGAGCTGACTGTCGCCAAGTGACCAAGGGCGAGGGAGTGGCCTGGGGCCAGATCTCCCTGGCAGGGCTGAGTGTGGGTTGGGGAGGTGGCTGCAGACCCTGATTTGGGGTGGGAGGCAATGACAGAGACGACTGCGGCGTGTCACACCAGTTCTTCTGTCTGGGTCAGCGGTGGCCTGGTGCCTGGGCAGGGGGAGGCCTGCAGGGGCCCCTCACGGCCACAGGGGCTGTGGGTAGCCCCTTGGCAGAGTTGGGGGCCTCCGCTGGGGGCTGAGTGGGCAGCTCTCTGTGCCTTGGGGTGCACCCCTACTATCTCTGTTTGGGGAGTGGTGCCGGCAGGGGGTTCTCTCCCCCACAGGCCTGGCCCAGAGTCTGGGCACCCTGTGGTCTCTGGAGCAGAGCCCCTGCGCAGAAGTGGGGGTGAGTGGGGGGCGCCTGATCTGCCCCGACCAACCCGGGGTCTTCAGGACAGAGCAGAAGTGGTTCAGGTCAGATGAAGCATCAGAGCAAGCAGGCCAGGTGGTGGGGGGCTGCTCAGTAGCCCCTCGGGGAGGGAGCCAGCCGTGGGGGGCGGGTCTGCTTGTGTGGCAGCCCAGGGCAGAGCCGGGTCCGATCTGGGGAGTGCTCTACGGGCACGTTCGTTCTTGGTCCAAGGTGGGCTTGGCCCTGGGCTCACTCGTGTCTCCAGGCCATCCCTTGCCGTCAGAGCTGGTTCCCGGTGTCCCCAGGGCCTGTGCTGGAGGCCGACCAGACTCCGGCTTTCTGGGAGCCTGAGAGCAGGTTGCTGGGCAGCCCAGGCTCTGTCCCCGAAGCTGCTGTCTGTCTGTGCATGGAGGTAGTCACTCCTGTCTTGGGCGTCCGTCTCTAACCTCCACAGGAGAAGGGCGGGGCTGCCGCTGCCCAAGGCGTCGGGGTGTGAGGTGGCTCCTTGGCACCTCAGCGGGGCCGAGACAGGACCAGGGGCCTGGGTGGCCACTGGGGAGTCAGTGCTGCAGGTGGGGGAGAAGCAGGGGTGCCCCAGCACGAGAAGAGGTAAAGCTCTCCTTCCTCCCAGTGGGGCTCAGCTTGGAGGCTGAGGTAAAGCCCTCCTTCCTCCCAGTGGGGCTCAGCTTGGAGGGCCTAGGGGAGGGAACCCCGGGGGAGACAGCCCCTCAGAGCCATCGCTGGGCACAGGGCATACTGTGTGCTGCCAGTGCCTGCATTCGCCTGGGCCTGCCCTGCCACGCCACTGTGCTCCGCTCCGGGCTGGGTGTGTCGCGCTCCAGGGGAGATAGAAGAGAGCAATCGAGCTGTTTCTGCCCCCCGAAGTCCTTTGAGCTTGGAGTCCTGTCTCCTTCTTCTTGGAGAAGGAGCTGTGTGTTCGCGGCAGCTGGCGTCACGGCCGCTGGTCTGCGAGGAGAGTGCCTCGTGCTGCGGCCACCTTCTCGCTCCGTCTCGCGCTACCGGGATCCCTGGGGTTAGAGGAGGGCACGGTGTAGACCTGTCCTTCATCGGGATTCACACCCAGCGCCTGCTGTGGACGGATGTCGCCGTCTCACTCACCATCACTCTGCGCGTCTCCGCGGCCTGGCCTTGAGCTCCGAGCGGGTCCGGTTATGAATTTGGCGCGTGTTTTCACCACCGGCATCGCGGCGTGGAGTGCCCCAGTTTCTGGGGCGCGTGGGGGTGGCTCGACTCTGCCGCCGGTGGGACTGCTCAGCGCCGCCTTGACACCCCTGCCAGGCGCGTGCCTGAGGCCCCACACTGAAGACTGGGCCGGTCGGCCGCGGTCCGGAGACCTTGGGCCGGCGCAGTGCTGCCGGCCCCCTGCGCCTTTGCTCCCAGCCCAGGCAGGGGGTCCTTCCCGTGGCTCCACGGGACCCACAGAGATAGGTCCCCTGCTTCTTTCTTCGAGGAAGGGGACGTGGTCAGGAGCAGGAGGACTGGCCCAGGGCACAGAGGAGTAACGGGGCCAGGCCTCTATCTTGGCTGGCCTCCATCCTCTCCCGAGTGAGCTGTCCCTGCCACTAGGGGCGCCTCCTGATGGCTCTGGTGGCCAGTGCCTACGCCAGCCAGGTGGCCCGGCGCTCCATCCCTGTGGCCTCTGCCTTTCTGGAGGCTGGCCTCCTCGCCTGGCCTCCAGTAACGCCAGCATGGGGCCTCGGTGAGCCCGGGGTGGGGCAGCAGCCCTCCACCCTACCCCATCTCTGGGCCGGGGCTCGCCCTTAGGGTGTCCTCAGGGTCACACTCTGTAACTCCTTCTGTCATCTTGATTTGCAGATAGTATTGGAGCCTCGAGGCTGCGTCCTCGCACACAGAGGCAGCCAGCAAGCTCCCGGCTGGAGCCAGCCGGCACCAAGTAAGTCAGTATGAAGGGACGGTCCGGCTGGCCCGTGGCCCCCTCCGTCCCGTCTCTCTGGGAGGCCTAGGCCCCTGTACTTGGGAGGGCACGCCCACAGGATCTTCTCAGAGCCAAGGAGGACTGGTGCAGCGGAGGGGAAAGGTAGGGCTGCGGGTCTGCACCCCTGCCGAGGCAGGCGGCCCCGGCCTTGGCACAGCTGGCTTAATGGAAGGTGGAGGGCAGGGAACTGGTCGTGAATGTGAGCAGGGCCCGTGTGGGGGATCTCACTGCTGTGGGTGCCCAGGAGCGTGATCGCCAGGCTGCCTCTCCAGAAAGCTGTGTGACGTCTCTTGTGCCCAGATGGGCAAGCTGGGTCGGTGGGTTCTGTCCCCTTCCTCTGACCCTCCTCTGACTCGCCTGCCTCTACCAGCTGCCCAGGCCCCTGTGTGGCTCGGGGCTGCCTCTGGCAGGGCTCTGGTCTGGAGGCTGGGATGGGCTGCCCCTTCTTAGAGCCGTCAGAGCCTGGCTTGGGGCAAGTTGGCTGCTCAGAGGGAGTGAGAGCAAACATCAGGCCTTCATCTCTTGCGATGGGGCTTCGAGCAGCCCCCGGGACTGACGGCCTGATGGGGCCTGATGCAAATGGGAGGAGGGCCGGGCAGCCGACCCCCACTCCCTCCTCACTCACTCATTGGCCCTTTGCTCCGCGCTGGGCTCTGACACTCAGGGATGGACACTGTAGAGCCTGACTCTCCGCGAGGGGTTATCCCAGGGGGAGGGTGGGGTGGACGGTCCAGTCCAGTGAGAGGAGGGCTCTGGGCCGCTGGGGCAAGCAGACTTTCCTGGGAGGGCGCGTGCTCCATCTTGAAGGCCAAGTAGTGGTTGTCCTGGTGGAGGGGACAGCGTGCTCAGAGGCGGAAGGGGGAGCCACCCAGGCCAGCTCAGGACCCTGGGGGCTGGAGTGTGAGCCCCGTGCGGGGGCCGTGGTGGGTGGGAGCAGGGCACAGCCCCCTGGGGAGAGCGAGGCTGATGATGCCCTCATTCCCTGGGGGTCTCCGGGAAGTCACAGCTGGTGTTGGCTTCCCGTCTCTTGCATCGGCGGCCCTTGGAATGAGAAGTCGGGCTGACAGGCAGTCAGCAGCCCGTGAGAGCAGGCGAAGAACCAGGCCGGGCCGAGGTCTCGTCGGCAGGATGGGAGTGGAGGCAGGCTGACGTCAGCTCGGGGCTCACTGCCTGGCCCACAGCCCCCGCAGCTTGCAGCACACAGAGGGCAGCCAGTCCCTCCAGCTGGGGCCTCTCCGCCAGCCCCGGTCGGGGCCCTCCCGGAGTGGAAGGTACAGGTCGCAAATGACATGCAGGGCAGACTTGCCCGAAGCTCAGGGCCCGGCGGCCCTCGGATGGGAGCTCTTCCGACGGCAGGGCCTGCGGGCGCCCTCCCTACCGTGGCGGCTTGAGAGGGAAGCACTGAGCCGGCCGGTGGCTGCCCCTGGGAACCGCCGGGGCTGGCCGTCAGCGGGGTCGGCGAGCGCCAGGACCGCACGCGCAGACGGGGCCGTAAGGAGGAGCGGCAGGAGGACACCGGGGCGGCACGGGGCCTCCTCATCGGGCCCAGAGCCCTGCCCCGGCCCGCTCCCGGGGAGCTCACTGGACCCTGCCCTCTGGTGACCCGATCCCTACCCCATTTCCGCTGCAGAGCGGTAACACCTGTGCCACATGTGCGGCGAGGCAGGTCCAGACGGGAGGCACGGCCACGCGGCTGCCGCACGGCGACGTCCTCCGGCCTGGCGGGCAGCACACGGCCCAGGCCTCAGGTCCAGGTTTTCCCTGAGAGGTTGGTCATTGTCCCCTCCCCCCCCCGACACACACACCCTAACGAGAGAGAGGGTGACGTCCCAACATCCCACCGTCGAGGGTTGGCGGTCCACGGAGGAGCAGGGCTTCCCACGGCTGCACAGCTGTCAGGAGGCAGAGCCGGGCTTGCAGCCGAGGATCTCGGATTCTTGTCCGGGGCTTGCCCTGCTGCCCTGGGGAAGCTCTGGGGAACCCTCCCCTCCTCCCGGAGCACCCACTCGTTGGAGGACCTGGAGATCGATGGGTGGTTGTGTGGGTGCACAGAGGTGTGGGTGAATGGAAGGATGGTTGGTAGGTGAGGGGTGCGTGAGGGGTGGGCGGACGGTGGGTGGACAGATGAGTGTAAGGAAGGAGGAGAAGAGAAAGGAAGAAGATGCACGGACGTTGGATGAAGAAATCGACGGGCAGATCGAGGAGTGGGTGGTGGTGTGGTGGAACAGACGGACAGACGGGGTGGTGGACAGACAGCGGCCAGCTGGCTGGGCGTATGGACAAGTAGCACGGCACCGAGGCTTCGCAGTTCCAGGCTGAGGTTAGGACCTCAGTGTTACTGGATGAAGACTCACCCCGTGAGTCCTCCTAGTTTCCTCGTGTGGGTGCTGCTGCCCACCACAGAAGGGCACTGGGAGGCCCAAGTAGCTGTGTGCAGAGGGCCCCTTCTGTCACCGCTCCGCCCCTCCGATGTGTCGCCCCATCTTGGCTGCTGGAGTCTGACGTTTCCTGTCTCCCTCCACCAGCAGACGAGGACGATGACGCCCCCAGCAGCCTGTGGCTACCCCTGCGGACCCTGGAGGGGCCGAGCCTGCCGGAACCAGAGCCCTCGGACCTACGAGGAACTATCCCTGCGCCTACGTCCTCGCCCTCCCCACCGGCCTCTCCGGCCTCCCCAGCCGCCGTGCCCCCTGCGGCTGCGTTCCCAGGGGCCCTCGGGCCCTCCCCACCCCCCACCGCGCCACCCCCACGCCCCGGGAGGCCCACGGGGGAGGCCTCCGAGTTTGAGCAGCGGCTGCTGGACTCGCAGCGGCGACAGGGGGCCCTGCTGTCCCACTGGTGCCAGCAGCAGAGCGTGCTGATGGCCCAGCAGAACCGGCTGCTGCAGAGGCTGGCGGAGCAGAGCCAGCGGCTGGCCGATGGCATGGAGGCCCTCAACCGCACCCTCGAGAAGCTGGTGGAGGCCTGTCCGGTGCCGGGAGCCTCGCCCCCCGTGGTGGATGGCACCCCTGCTGGCGGAGCGGCCCGTGGGCCCAGCAGAGGCTCCCGGGGCAGCCCCCAGCGCCCCCACCCGGGCCTGGAGATCTTCTCAGGGATGATCCTGAAGGTGGAGGAGGAGGTCTGACCCCTGGGGGCGGCACACAGCAGGGACGCCAGCCCTTCTGGGAGGTGGGCTGGGGGGCAGCTGGGCGTAGCTGGGCCTCCACGGAGCCAGCGAGGACAAAGGACACCTTCATGGGCGTTGTCTGTGGGGGTCAGCGACGTGCAGGGAAAGGCTCTGGGGCCGGCCTGTGGGTCCTGGGCAGAAGTCTACTCAGGGACCTTATGGCTGGAGGAGGCAGAGGGGCGGGGCGGGGCCGAGCCCAGCCCCCACTCCCATCCTGCGCTCACCTGCTGTGCTGTGTGCCTTGGAGGACAGCCGCAGGGGTACAGCGTCCCCAGGCCTGGATAGCCCCCCTGCAAGGCTCTTCCTCCTCCTCCTGGTTGTGCGAGCTCTGTGGGCTGGGCTCCGACGCTTTCCACGATCCTGCCAAGGGAACCACGTCTTGCGGGCCTGCTGTCATTTCTCCCAGTTTTAGATCTGTGGTGTGATAGACACACGGACACGTATGTGTGACTTGGTACTGTATGGGGTGGGATGCTGTTTTGTACCTACTGATTTTCTCGCCAAGAAGTTATTTTTCTTATATAAGCATAAAATAACAACAACAAAAAAGGCAGTAGCCGTAATGATGATGCCCACCAACACATGAGGCGGAGCCCAGTGCTGTTCCCGCGGATGGGTTGCCATGCTCGGCCCCGGCAGGGAGCCCCGAGCACTGGCCGGGTGTTCAGATCTGCTCCATGTGCGACCTGCCGCACCCCTCCTAGGGCCCCTCAGCAAGCTGGTGTCCACCCCTGGCCCTGTCACATGGCTGCAGCCACAAGCTCCGCAGGGGCCAGCAGGAGAGGGCAGGGCTCCCTGAACCCCAGGTGCTTGCTGGTTCTGGGCCGCGTGCCCTCTGCCCGTCTCCCCTCGGCTTCCTTCTCCTGACCGCTGTGGATGAAAGCCTTCTCCAGAAGTGGGAGCCTCAAGTGTTGGCATGGGCGGGACGGTGTGCTCGTTCCCGGGCCCCAGGGAAGCCCAGCATCGAGGAGGGCCAAGACTAGTGTCACCGGCACATTGGGCAGGACCCTCCTCTGGTTTTCTGTGTTCGCCATGGCCCAGCAGCATGCTAGTAACTTCGTGTACGGAAGAGAGCCTGATCTCTTCAGCCAGTCGCCCAGCTGCTCCCTGCGACATGGCCCAGCTGCCATCCGGCCTCCCCTTCTCCTGTGGGGGCATATGATGCCACTCACTGCCCATGGCAGCCTCACTCCGACGGCCCCGCCCTGGGAAGCCTTCTTTCCTCTACAACCTCAGGTCCGTCCTCATGCCAGCTCTTAAGCCTTGTTAATCCTCATTCTGGGTGGATGGGATGGATGGTTCTTGTCCACTGAAAGATGCCCCCAAGGTTGTCCTCCACCTCCTGACTGGCTCTGAGCACTGCTTTGCTGTGACACAGGCTGACACCTCCAGGCTCAGACTGAGCTCTGATCCTGGTCACTCGCTGGACCGTATGCCTGGCCACCCTCTGGATCCTGACCCTGGTCCCACTCTGAGCCCTGACCCTTGTCGCACTCTGAGCCCTGACCCGGTCCCACACTGAGCCCTGACCCTTGTCGCACTCTGAGCCCTGACCCTGGTCCCACTCTGAGCCCTGACCCGGTCCCACACTGGGCCCTGAGCCTGGTCCCACACTGAGCCCTGACCCTTGTCGCACTCTGAGTCCTGACCCTTGTTGCACTCTGAGCCCTGATCCTGGTCCCACACTGAGCCCTGGCCCTGGTCCCACTCTGAGCCCTGACCCTGGTCCCACTCTGAGCCCTGACCCTGGTCACACTATGAGCCTTCATCCTAGTTATATTCTGGGCACCAACGCGGGTTACCCTGAGCCCTGACCCTGTGATTTCTGTAATACCTACCACGAGCCTCCTCGGGCCCTGGCCCCGTACTCGGTGCCGAAGATGCACGCATGACGAAGGCAGACCAGAAGCCTGTCCTCGCAGAGCTCGTGGTCGGCTGTAGAAAACAATACTAAGAAGTAAATACATACTGGGTAAGTGTTTCCTGTGTTTAAGTTAGAACTAGAGTTGGCTGTATCTGACAGAAAGCCCAGATGGCATGTTTTGGAGAACACGGGCGGGATGACTTTTACTTAGAAGCAGTCCGTGCTTGGTGAGTCGACACAGCAGGCGGCTCTGCGGTCCTCGGGCTCACGCGGCCTGCAGGCGCTGCTCTGTCATGTGCCCGTGGCCCAGGCTGGCTGCAGGACTCCCACCACTGCACACAAGTTCCAGGCGGCAGGAGGAGAGGAAGGATTAAGAAAGCACGTCCACTCCTTGACGGACGTCTCTGCTCGCGTCCCATCCCGTTGGCTGGCAGTTAAAATGGGCAGCTGGCTGCCCTGGCCCGGGGGTCCACAGTAGGACCTCGTGCCCCCGAAGGCAGCGGGTGGCCTTGCTGGTGAAGGTGTGTGGGCGGAGGCCCTAGAGACCACATGGCAGATGTCAGTGAGCCCCGGAGAGCAGGTGGGAGGGGAGGGGCTGGCAGAGAGTCATGGCTGAACTTGGGGAAAAGCAGCCTCCACCCCTGCTGTGGGCTCCGGAGTCGCGGCCTGAGAGCTGGTGCCCCCGGGTCCCCTCAGCCTCTGTGGCCGGAACCCTGTGCTGCAGACACAGCCTAGGGAGGAGCACGATGGGGAGAGCGGGGGCCTGTCAGCAGGCCACGGGTCGGGGCGCGCGAGGAGGCCAGGCCACGCCCCGGGGAGAATAGAGCCTCGGCTGGCCGTGCATGGCGGGGAGCCCAGGTGGCTCTGGGGTGCCGTCCTCACCCCTGGGGCTCTGGAGCCTCCTCTCAGGGATGCATCAGGGGAGCCTGAAGGGCCTCTTGGGAAAAGCTGTGGTCTCGGGTTAGACAGGAGCTGTCAAGAGTGTCCTGGGAAGAGAAGTCTTGGGGAGCGTGGGAAGGAGGCAGTGAAAGGACGGCCACCCCGCCCAGGTGGGACTGCAGCGGCCTCAAGCCTGTCCTGCTTGCAGCACAGACTCAGGATGGAAGCGAGCAGGTGGGGAGTGAAGCCAGGGTTGGGGGCCCGTCCCAGGTGCCCCTGGGCCCAACAGTGGGTTGCTCGGGAGCAGATGCATGAGTGGGCTGTCCCAGCACAGGGGTCACCGGGGCTGTGGGGCCTGAGGAAGGAAGGGGCATAGAGGGGACAGGGCTCTGAGGACCCTGTGTGGGAGGAGGGGGACAGGGCAGCGAGAGAAGGCAGGAGCAGTCCTGCGGAGGAGGAGAGCCCGTGAAGGCTGCCGTGACAGATGCCAGGGGAGGGATCCGGAAGGGCCGGTGGGGTAGAGAAGAAACGGTCCCAATGTGGGGCATCTAGAAGGTGTCAGTGGCTGTGACAGGAGACGGTCTGTGGCTTGACTGCACAGAGGCCAGATAGGCCGGGACCTGGAGGACGCTGCAGGTCACCTCTGTGCACCCCTCGTACAGGGGTCTGGGGTGCAGGGGTGACGCCTGGAGCCCGTGTCACGCCGCAGGCTCTCACCCTGTCCTCCTGCCGTGCTGCCTTCCCAGGTGAGGGAGCCTCGGCGTCTCACTCCTGGAGCAGCTGCGGGGCGTTAGCCATCCCAGCGGCCCTCATGCTCTAGAACAGTCTAACCTGGAGAGCCACCACCTCCAGTGCTTTGCCACCTTGCCAAGAAGCAACAGGGAACTGACCTTTCTCTCCCCTGCCCATCATCTCCACTGCAGCCCTAATGGGAAGTGCGGCGTGGGAAGCAAGTTCAGGGCTGATCTGAGACCCCAGACCTGCAAAGCCCTTCGTGGGCGGAAGCGGCCAGTGAGGCCTGTGGGAGGCCCATGTGACCCCACGGCTGGAGGCCACACTGTATGTGACGGGGCGGCGGAGCGGAAAGCTGGGCAGGCAGGACCAGTTGCAGAGATAACAAAACAGGCCCCATTATGGGTCCAGCTCTGTCCCCAAATGCACATGCTGAGTCCTCACCCCGGGCCCTCAGAGGGTGATGGCCCTGATCCACACTGACCAGTGTCCTTACGAGGGGAGAGCAGGACGCAAACATGCACTGGGGGACAACCACGTGAGGACCGGGGAGGAGACGCCGTCCACACGCCGGCAGAGGGGCCTCAGGCACCAGCCCTGCCCGCGCCTGGGTCCAGGGCTCAGATCGCAGCCGCCGGAGCCGGGAGGAGAGCGGTTCCCGCTGTCCTGGGTGCCTGGCCTGTGTCCGCTGGGGCGCCGAGCCGGCCGACGCCGAGCAGTGCAGCTGCGGGGATTAGCTAGACTTGGGACGCGGATAGTTGCTAAGAAATACTTTAAGATGAAATCACAACGATGGACGATAAGAGATTATCAAAAGTGACCACGTGTGTCTGAAAAAGATCACCTCCAACTTCTAGGATGAAGAGCTCATGGACGGCCACGAGCCTGGGCATCTGGTGGCAGAGGAAGTGACAGATGGCGACCAGAGGGACGCCCAGAGCGGCTAGTGCGTTGCAGAGCACGGGGCCCGGCAGAGCGTGGTCACCGGGGCCCAAAAGGCCGGAGTCGGGCGCGGGCCGGGCAGGCGCAGGGCGGGCGCGGGGACTCCCCGCAGCAGAAGTGTGGCAACTGCTCTCCCGGCCGCGTGGGGAGAAGCCGCAGAGCACCACGGCAGGGGGTCCCGCCCGCGGGGAAAGGACGAGTGCGACAAGTGAACTCGCCGCCCACACGGCCACACCAGGGAAACCGGAGCGCGGCACGGCCCTGTCTGCGAAGTGTTCCGAAAATGACCGTGAGCGTTCGTCCTGTCGCCAGCAACAATGCCCGTGAAGGACGAAGACGAATGCAGGAGCGTCCGCGCTGGTGAAAGCCCAGCGGGCTCACCGGGAGGAGGCGCTCCCCAGCGGGACATCTGAAGGACGGAGGCGACCCTGGAAGGAGCACCTGTGACAAGGATGGGGGGCCGAGAAGTCGGTAACTATGTAGGCAGAGCCAACAAATGACTGTGAAATAATGAAGTCACTTTGTAATAAAGTAGTAATGATGATTGTAGCGTCTCATTCGTGGGGTGACATTTTTGGAGAGCTCAGACCGACACCAGACAGGTAGTGTAACAGCTGGGAAGAGCTGCTGAAGTATTCTCATCTCATATTGTTCGTAGGGAGGTTAAATATGGATTAATTTTGGCTTCTGTTAATAATTACACACGGTAAAAACTCCTTCATCAAAATTAAAAAATTATGCCCTGTGAAGACACTGGGAAGACAAGCTATTCAGGGAGAGAAGCAGAGGGCTCGTATCCTGTATATGTAAAGAGTTCTCTAAATTCAACAGTAAGAAAACAATTCAGTGAGAAAATGGCAAAAGATTTGAGCATATATTTACAAAAGAAGATTTTCGATGGCCCCATGAGCACCTGAGAAGATGTCCGGCATGACTAGCTGTTAGAGAAACGCGACGTAAAACTGTAATGGGGTCCTGCTGCGCACCTGCCCCAGAGGCAGAAGGTGAGACGTGGAGACTCGGGGAGCCTGGGCTGTCCCTGCACTGCCTGCGGGGAGGCCACTCTGAAGGCGGCTTCGGTAGTTTCTTAAATACACCGCCCAGCAACCGCACTCCTGGGCACTTATCCGAGGGAAGTAAAAACCTGTACTCGGACGTCCGCAGCATCTGTGTTTATAGGAGTCCCCAACTGGAAGCGCCCGATGTCCTTCGCGGTTAGCTGTGGAAGCGCAGTGTCTCCACGCGGTGTGGTGCGGCACGAGGGCTCTGAGCAGACTGGCCGTGCTCGGGGTCCCTGCCGTATGAGCACCGTGGTGGCCAGGGCACAGCTATAGGGGACCATGGGGCCGTGGTGCGTGGGTCTTGGTGGCGCTAGCCGGAGCGTGCATGGTGAGACCACGGAATCAGTGAAAAGCACAGTGAGACCTGAGGCAGGGGTCCCCTCGGAACCAGGAGTATTAGGGGATTGGGCTTCCAAACCAGTGAGAATGGAATGAGAACACAATTGAGCAAACACAAGTTCTTATTGGGCATAAAAGGAAAAGGTTAAATAAAAAAGAGAAGACAAGAGTAAAGTGGGAGAAAAAGCAAACGGGAAAGGGGAAATCACGCCCAGGAAAGACAGCTCTGCCTGTGGGTTCTGAGCCTCTGATAAGAAGGTTCCAGACTCTCCCTCCGCCAGGGGGAGCCCTGCGGCGTGGGGGAGGCTCTGTGGGGGGCTCAGGGACGGGGTGAGTGAGCCGGCGCGGGACCCCCTGACCCACAGAGCCCAGACCGCCACGGAGCGGTCCCCCGCCCCCGCCCCCCGCACCTGGTGCGCCCGGGACGAGCTCACCGTCTGATGCCAGGGGTCGGCAGACTTCAGGGCGTCGGTAAAAAACAAAACACACGGCAATGTTTAGAAAATGCAGTTGGAGAAATGCAACTGACGGTGTAAGTAGGAAAAGAAAAATACGTTTTTTGTATGTTGGGAAGTTTAAAAAGACTTCTACGTAAGTCAGAGGTCGAAGAAGGACTCGTTAATGGTGCGCGTGTGAGACACAAGGGAGTAAGGGTGCCACACAACGTGGTGACCTCTGGGGACCTTCGGAAGAAATCTGTGGCTTTAGACGCTTCTGCCATAAACCAGGCAGGCGGAGGATGACTGCATGAAGACAGGAGGCAGAGGTTAGTGCTGGAGGAAGGAGGACGCACAAACCCGGAGAGCCAAAGGGGAGGACACTGGCGACGAGGGCACATCGAGAGAGTGACTGCGGAGTCTCCTTGAAGCCGGAAGCGGGTTCTTTGGAAAGACCGGGACCGTAGACAAGCCACTCATAAGATGGACCCAGGAGGGAAGAGCCGAAATTCCGAAATATGAGAATTCTATGAATGATTTGATGCCAACACAGTTGAAACATAGAAAACACACAGGTTCCTGGAGAAGCACACGTGTCGCGGGGCATGGGCGGCCCATTCCTCAGGTGCCCCCCATTCCTCGACCTTCAAGGAAGAGGTCTGGCCTCTACGGACTCTTCTAGAGACCAGAAAAAGAGGGGAGTTCCCAGATTCCTAATCCTCAGAGACAGCCCCGCGGCAAAGGGGCACAATGGGCGCGCCTGTCTGGGGACCGCGCACCTGTCCCAGGACCGCAGAGGCAGTAATCCTAGGGAGAGCCTTAGCCACGCTGCGCCAGGGGGCCTGCCTTTCCGGAGCCTCGTGGGACCCGACTGATAACAGGAACCTCGTCGTGGAACATGAACTCAGCGGCAGCCCCTTGACCGGCCCCCTCCCCAGGAGCCCAGCGCGCCTGCGGGCATGCTGACAAGCACGGCTTCCTTTCCCTCCCGCCGCTGCCCTTTACAGAGAGGATTCTCCCGATGCGTGCCCCCTGCGGCTGATGCCCCCGGGGGACTTGTCTTCCGGGGCGCGGTCTCTCCCAAGTGGGACACAGGCTCCCCGGGGCAGGGTTCTGGCTGCGTACCCTCCTGGCGCATGCAGTCGGTGCTGAATAAAAGTCCTCCCGTACTTCGCGTCCCGGCAGGGGGGAGCATGGGAGTTCGCAGGCTTTGGGAGGCCTGGCTGGGGCTGGCTCCCTGGGCAGGTGACCTCAGGAGCTGCACAACTAACCCAGCCTGCAGGGCTCCTGAGCTCATCCACACCCAGCAAAGGGCAGGCCTGGCGCATGACCCCTCGGGCCACCTGCTCATGCGTCTCCCGGGGAGGGGCGGGCGGGGACCCGGTCCAGGGAGGGCCCCCCAGCCCCAGCTGGCTCCTGCTTGCTCAGCTGCCCCTTAATTTTTCCCTTCCTCCCCTCCCCTCCTCCCTCCCTTCCTTCCGCCCCCCCCTTCCCCTCCCCTCCCCTCCCCTTCAGAAGTCTGTTGAGCTTTCCAGGGGCTCAGGCTCTGGGCTTGTTTTCCCATGACCATGCCTTGACCTTTCCCATTTTCTTCTCTGTAAAATCAGGGGTTTGGATCTGGTTCCAATCTCAGATACTTCTGCTGGGTGCCTGCCGGCTGTCAGGATCCAGGAGTCATCCCCGGGCCCTGGTACAGGGAGGAATCACAGTTAGCCTTCCAAGGCCTGCGGGGTCTCCCTGTCCCTCTCCCTGGCCTTCGTGGGGACAGGGTGTTTTAACCACGGCAGCCCAGTGGGCCCGTTGAAGCCTGCTGCGCGGGGGGAGGGGGAGTTGGGGGCGGGAGGCAGGGAGGGAGGCTGCCTTTTAATTTGGAGGCTGAGCAGGTTAAAAAAGCAGCAATTGGATTTCACAGAGCCTGAGAGTGTGTGACGTCCCCAGGCGCAGAGAACACGGGACAATCTCATTCTCGTGATCAGATTGTTACAGATTCTCTCCTCCAGCTGCTGAGCGATGGAGATGTGAGCTGTGTTCTGGGCGCTGTGGAGGACAGCTGCTGGGGACATGGGGGTGTGGGGAGGGGTGACCCTGTGTGCACTTGGGCCTCAGGCCCAGGGCCCCAGAGCCTTGCCCTTTCCTGTCCGCAGCATTACTGGTCCCCCCAGCCCCGCTCTGAAAGAGCGCTGCGCAGAAAAATAACCCTAGGCGGAGATTAAAATCTGTCTGTTTAGTGTTTAACAACACCCTGCACACAGCATCTGTGGGCCAGAGCCACCCGTCCTCCCGGCGAAGGAGGGGGGATGCAGCCCGGCCCCCGCGCCCCACGCGCCCCACGCAGCCCCCCCCCCCACCTGCCCCACAGTGTCCTTGGCTACTCGGAACCGCCTGAGGCCTGGGCTCATCACGACTTTCGGGGTGGCCCCGCTCCTCTGAGTCTGCCGTGCTGCGTCCAGGATGTCAGGGACCTGGGGTGACACGCCTGGTCTCTGGGCCGGCAGTGCGAGTGTTCTCAGGTCGGGACCCAGGGAGCCCGCAGGAAGGCGTGTGCGGGCCTTGGGGCCAGGCTCTTGGCGGCTTCGGGCCGCTGCAGGTGGGAGTGAGCTCCCGCAGGCGGTGCCCCCGAGGCTGATGGAGGCAGTGATAGGTGTGTGGCCCTCCGGCCCCCCGGGCACAGGCTGCGGCACCCTTTCTTGAGCCGTGAAGAAGTCTTTTTTTTTTTTTTTTAGATTTTATTTATTTTTTTGACAGAGAGAGATCACAAGTAGGTAGAGAGGCAGGCAGAGAGAGGAAGGGAAGCAGGCTCCCTGCTGAGCAGAGAGCCCGATGCGGGACTCGATCCCAGGACCACGGGATCATGACCTGAGCCAAAGGCAGAGGCTTAACCCACTGAGCCACCCAGGCTCCCGAGCCGTGAAGAAGTCTTGCTCAGAAGGACTGGGCCTCGGGAGCCCCGGGTGCTGCCCCCTCCCCGTGGTCGCTGTGCTCTTCCAGCAAATGGGCGCCCACCTTGGGCTCTGGGAGGGCCAGCAGGGTGCTGGCAAAAGGGCTTTGGGAGGGGCGGCTTGGGGCGGCCGGCTGGCCTGGCCACTATGTTCCTGTCTCATGGGCCAGGGTCAGGGGGTGCCCTTGAGGCCCAGAAGAAGTGGCCAGAGAGAGTGGCTAATTAAATGCCAGCACGTGAGCCAGACAAGGACAGCGGATAAATCAGCACGGCTTAGATTGATTTGGAAAAGCCTCCCAAAGGAGGGATCTTAGAGCAGGAAAGTTCTGCCCCCTAGGGTGGGGGAGCCTCCCTGTGTGGTCCTTATAGCAGCCCCATGAGCTGAGACGCCTGTGACCCCCTGCACAGTGAGGGAGAGACTTGTCTAAGGTACCAGGAGCACCTGCGCCCAGCCTGGAGGCACGGGTACGCCCTGGGGGTGGCCGTGAGCCTGTGCATGCCTGTTTGTGCGGGGGTGAGGGGTGGAGGGTGGGGTGGGGTGGGCGTGCACGCCTGTCTGTGCAGGGGTGGGTGTGCATGCCCAGGCACGGTGCACGTGTTGTGTGTGGGTGCATGGTGTGTGCGTGCCTGTGTGTGCCCCTGAGCACTTACCTGCCTCCTGGGGCAGCGTTCGGAGCACGGAGGTGGAACTGGTCCATTTTCTGGGCGTGGCACCAGCCAACTGGCCAGGAGGGCCACTCCTGGAGGTGACTGGCTCTGCCATGAGAAGATGAGGGCTAGGAGGGATGGAGGGAGCTGGGCACAGGGACAGAAGAGCAGCATGCCCAGGGCCCGACCTGCAGCCTCTGAGCTGCCCCCACCTGGGCTACCATAAAGGGAGGGGCGTGGCCGCACCTCCCAATCTCCCAGACAGACCCTGGTCCCGGGTGGATCTCCAGAGAGATCCAGATCCTGTTCACAAGCGTTTCTGGAATCTCACCCAGAGGGGCAGCCTCCAGGGGCCCTGTCTAGCCCAGCTTCTTCCTAGCCCAGCAGCCTCGAGTCCCAGATTGCGTTTTGGAGAGCTGTAGCAGCAGGGAAGCTGCCCAGCGTTCCTGAGCCCTGGCCCAGGGGCAGGCAGATGGGAGGGATGGGGCTGGAAGACTGGAGGGAGGAGGCCCGGAGAGGCTCTTGGCCCAGGCAGACGGCAGCCAGCCTGCCCCCGGAAGCAGCCCCTGGCATCCTGCCCAGCTCAGGTGTTTAGAGGCATTAGGTCTGCTGTCAAGGAAGTCATAGGCTCATAAAACACTTGCCCAGGCAAGGTGGCCCCCGTCGGCCTCTCCCCTGCAGGAGAACACAGCCTCCCACCCTGCCCCAGTCCAACTTTGCATGCTTCAGCTGGGAGGGCTGCGGGAAGACTTAGCTCCTCGAGAGAGAGGAGGTTCCCTGTCTACGGTTCCCCCCGAGTGGGGAATTGCCTCCTTCAGAGAGGTGACAAGGGGACATAACCCCACAGCAGGGTGACTGGGGGTGGTGTGCGCGTGGGAAGGTCCCATTCAAGACAGAAACAATGCAGTTTTTAAGTGATGGGGAATCTGGGCTTATTTTCAGCAGCTGTATGCAAATTACATGCAAATGAGCCTATTTTCCTTCCAGTACCTGTGGCCCAGAGCAACCATGTTCTAGAGGCCCAGAGTCAGCCCAGCATCTTGTCTCCTTCACAGCAAGTACCCCCTTCTCCAGGAGCTGTACTGAGTGGGGGCAGCCGCTGCTACTTATTAAACAAATGAAGACGGTCCTTGGGTCAGACAGCTCCAATCCCAATTCTGCGAATGACTCCTTGTGTGTGACCTTGAGCACATCACATAAGCTCTCTGCTTCTCATTCTCCTTTTCTGTAAAATATGTATCAGTAACGGCTCATGGGGTTGCATGTGAAGCACACGGCACCGCGACTCCTTCAGATGGCGAAAGTGGTGATGGTGACGGTGGTGACGGAGGTGACGATGAGGCTTCCATACCAGGCATGGTGAAAAGCACTAGAAAAATGGAAAAAAAACCCTCCATGCTGAGATGTTCACACCTAATTCAGAGGCCTCCTCAGTGTGAGGCCATTGTCCCAACCCGTGTCCCTCCCCTACAAGCACTGGAGGGTCCTGAAGCGCTCCATTGTTCAGCCTCCCTCCACGGTCAGCTCTCCTGTCAGAGGGGACAGTCGCTGCCTTTTCCAGAGCTCCTGCCTTGCCAAGAAGGCCACCCCAGGCAGGTGGGCAACACAGGGGAGGCTGAGATGCGGTCCTGGCTCTGGAAGTGCCACTGTTCTTGGCCCCGTGGCCTCGCATGCAGGACCACAACCTGTCCTGTTCTCCCCTTGGAGAGTGATGTCCAGTGGCTTCCTCTGGATGTCAGAGCCCCACCCCTCCCCGCTGGCCTCCAGCTCCCTGAGGGAAGACACAGTCCTGCCCCTCCCAGCCATTCTGGGAGCTGAGCACAGAGTGAGGGTGGAGGGCCTGCCAGAGGGCTCTGCGTGGCCTCCTCGGAGCTTCCCATGGGGCAGCGCCCGGCGATGGAGGGCATGGGGCACCAAGCACAGCACCAGGAGCTCCAGGAGTGTGGCCCAGTCCCTTACCACACTCTTGGGCCAATGTGCCCCTCACGATGGGTTGCTGTCTACCCGTTTGTAGATGTGGGACTGAAACTCGGCAGAGGCTTGCATTTGCCTGAAATCATGGGCCTGGCAAGTGGTGGAGCAGACTCTGAGCCCAGGTCTCTGAAGGCCAAGCTCCCCCCGAGCTCTCCGAATTTCCCAGGGAGCCAGATGGTCAGGAAACGGCGGGTGTTCCGCAAGCAGCTGGGAAGACCCAGAGAAGATGGCCAGGGAGCAACGGTGCAGACAGCCCCACGGGGCAGCCCCACTCCCACCCACTGTGCACAGATGGGGATTTGGAGCTTTCTGGAAGCTCAGGGAGCATTCGGGCTGCTTGTCGCCTCGAGCTGGTAGAGGCAGGCTGGAGATGGGCGGTGGGCCTGACGAGGCATGGCAGCTTGCTCTGGGGCTGACGGGGTATGGCTGGTCAGCTAGGCCAAGGGGTGGGGTGGAAGAGAAGGGGAGGGCGCAGCAGGCGCCGGGGAAGCCAGCACCTCGGGTGGGGAGCCTCTCGGTCCAGCTGGCTGAGCCCTGCCGTCTGCAGATAGTCACAGGTTGGGTTTCATTGAAACACCTCAGTGCTGCCAGGCCTACGGGACCAGGGCCCACGGCTCTGCTGCCCTTTCTGCCAAGAAAGGAGGGAAGGAGACACAACTGTCCTGTTTGCTCAGCAAAAAGCCAGGAATATCTGCGTGAAATCCTTCCTGTCTTCTGGAAAAGGCTGGGCTCTTCCCAGGGCAGCCCTGGGTCTAAAGGGGCTGGAGGTGGCAGGAAGGAGGAGCAGGCCGAGTCCCGGCCTCCCACCCGCCCCGCTGTGAGTGTGGCTGCTGCGTCCCCGCTGCATCCCCGCGCAAGGTGACACCCAGCCCTGGCTGGAAGGCTGCCTGGTTGTGCAGCTCCAGAACCCCTCCCATGACGGAGGCTGCTCCTTCCGACCAGCCATGCCGGCCCAGTCCAGCTCCAATATGCCACCCGCACTGGGGGAAGCTGCACCGGGTCTGAGGCCAGTCGGTGTGAGCCACTGAGTGTCGTGCTTCTGGGTGGGAAGGGCGTGGGCCAGGGAGGAGGGGGCCTGGTGTGCAACTCTGCATGTCCTCGTGGTCCTCGTACCCGGGCAGGACCTGACTGAGAGCAAGCCTGTCCCTGCGTGGCTCAGCCGAGCCTCACACCTGTCCTGGGCGGGATGCAGGGCAGAAGTGACACGTCCATCCTGCAGATAAAGCAGCCAAGGGGCAGGGAGGGCAGGAGACCCGCCCAGTGCAAGGAGGAGCCAGGGTGGGCACTCGCTGCCATGGACCCCCAGGCCTGCCTCCTAACCACTGCATACAGGAGTGACGAGGGCGGTGACGACCATCGGGAAGCCAGCGTACCCCAGTGTCCCCACGAGTTCGCAGCCAGAGAAGGAGCAAAGCTTGGAAATGGCCTGGCCTGAGTCCTGGCTCTGTTGGTTACCCGCTCCCAGACTTTGATGAAACTAAGTCCTCTCTCTGAGCCATCCTTCCTCATCTGGAAACACCTCCCTCCCGGGTTCCGGCCATGACACAGGCAGGCAGCAGCCGGCCGGGGGCTGAGCACACGCAGGTGCCTTCACTTGCCCCAAACACAGCTGCCGCCAGCACCTCCTCGGGCTCTGGGTGGGGCGGGATCGTGGCCCAAAGACACCCGAGGAGCAGCGGCCCAGAGAGGCACAGCCACTTGGCCTGGGTCACACAGCTGGTTGGAGGCACAGCCCGGCCCTTCCTCCCGCCTGCTCTAATGTGTCATTAATCTGGCCTCTTCGGGAAGACGGATCGGTGCCTGTTTACCTCTCGACAGCAGGAACGGAGAACAACAGACCTGAACCAAGCACGCGGCCCGGACGTCAAACAAGCCATCTCTCCCAGCGCGTGCTCTGCAGACAGAACGCGTGCCGGCCCGCGGAGGATGTGACCTGCCCCCGGACGAGCCAGGGGCGCGTCTCCAGGGCGGGAGCGCTCCCGGGCCTGCCTGACTCCCTGGAGAGCAGGGCTGCGGCGTCGCCACGGGACGGGCAGGCGTGTGGTGCGCCCCAAGTGGACGAACCGTGGGTGCTGAAGCTGCTGGTGGGCCCCGTCGTGGGGCGCGTGAGGACGTGGACAGGGCAGGGGCGTGGGTGGGAGAGCCCGTAGTGTGCCGCCTCCTGATCCCTCAGTCAGGGAAGATGAGCTCTCGATTCGTGGTCGTGGCCTTTTGGGGGTCTGGTACCCCCCTTCAGCCACAGGTGCTGGAACCACAGAGAGAGAAGCCCCTGGAACAGGTGTCGTGGGATGAGGTCCCTGAGAACAAGGAGGTCAGACCTGCCCAAAGGCGGGGTTTGGGAAGCCTGGATCCGATGACCCTGACTCAGGCTCCTCCCCCCCAAGTCCTCGTCTTCTGTGTGTTTGCGGGGCTCAGTATTCCCATCCTGGAAATGCCCTCTGGTCCAAGGAAGGGGGTTCAGGACAGCCCGCCTTCCCTCCAGAGGCACCGAGTCACTCCAGGGTCCCTGTGTCCTCTTTGGCCCGGTGCAGAGCCCGGGCCTGGGGGAGCAGTGGTTCACCCTCGCCCTCTGCGAGGGGCACCGATGGGAAGGATAGTCAGCGAGGCTGTCGGTGTGGGGCTCTGCCCTTTCCCAAGTGACCCCCTGCCCGTGGGGAAGCCAGGAGCCCCAAGTGGCCGTCCCGTCCGGCTCTGCCCAGCTCACGTCTGTGCGTTCCTGGACCACATCGACTGTGTTCTCCACCTGGATCTTAGCTGCTTCTGGGACGCCAACGAGGGCTCGTTAATGATGCTGTCAGCAGGACAGACGGAAAGGTTCTCAAGGAAAAAACCAAAGCCCAGGGACGCCTGTGTTCCCAGGACAGTTGGAGCAGCCCACAGGCCTTTTTAGGGGGAGCAGCGCTGCGGACTGGCCGACCAGGCGGGGACGGACAGCTGCGCCCCTTTGCTCTGGCCCAGCCCGCGGCTGCCTGCTCCGGGAGGGACCTAGGATCTGGCATCGGCCGGGATTGCCGTGTGGCACCCACCAGCTGGCGCTTACCTGGCTTCTGCTCTGCGGGGAGTGGAGGTGCCACAGCCCTGTTGTTGGCCTGGTGAGGAACCCTGTGAGCCCCTAGCGTGCACCTCCCCTCCGAATGCACTTTCCACGGTGCGGCGAGGACAGATGTGAAACTCCGAGGGAGGTGCTGGGCTGTGAGCGGGAGGGGAGCCGTGGATTCTGGGAGCCCGGGGCCGCCTGCATCTGGGACTGGCCCCCGCCCCCCGCCCCCTGCCCCCCCATCCTCGGCCCCTGTGGTCTCCATGGACCTCCTGAGCAAGGGAGCCGGGATCCCGAGAACCCCACACAGTGGGTCGGTGGCCTAACTTGCCGGCCTCCGTTCTGTGAATCGGGGCTCGTCCTGCGCCTCCCTGTGTCTGTCTGCCAGGCTTCGTGGCTGTAGTAACAGAACCGCCCCCCACCCCTCCGGCTCAAGGCTGGGTCTGTGTTCCGTGTCCACGGCGGGATAGTAGTGGCTTTGCCCCTGTGCTCCGACTCCGGGGCGCAGACTGGCCGGGCAGCACCCCAGACACCGCCGGGCTCCGGGCAGGGGGAGTGGGTGGCCGACGACACTCAAAGCCTGGCGGGCTTTGCCAGGGTCTGTGTGGAAGCGGTGAGACACTCCTGCTCTCCTGTTTGGATGAAGCGATCCAGAAACCAGACCTGCTACGGGGGGCGGGAGCAGGAGGGCAGCGGGCATCCTGAACAGTGCGTAACACCCACATCCCCACGGTCGCCCTTCTGTGTCCACCGTGACCCCTCCATCCACCACGGCTTTCATCTTCCCTTCGTCTCCTGGCCTCTTCCAGGCCCTGCCCGTCTTGGGGGGGTCTGAGAAGTCGCCAGCCCGTGCCTCCCTTCCCTGGTCTCGTTTTGTTGGGGGCGGGGGGAAGCCTTTCCCGATCCAGGGAGGGGCCGCAGTCCCGCCCTGCCCCCTGCCAGCCTTGGTGACCCTTCAGGTTTGGACACCCCTGCCGGGCCTGCCGTCCCAGCTCTCCCTAGCGGCTCAGTCCCGCCCCGACAGGGCTCAGCCCGCTGCCCCCAGTCCTAGGTGTCCAGGATTTTCTTTCCCAGGACTTCTCCTTGTACTCTGTCCCCCACCCCCTGGGAAGGTGTCAGTGCCATCCCCACATCCTCAGGCCCCCGGACGAGCCCTCACCTCCTGCCTGCCCCTCCCTCCAGCCCCTTGGGTACCCAGGTTCCGGGCTCTGTGGACGCCCTGGGGCCAGGACTGACATCCATGCTGGCCAAGGAGCAGAGAGCCGCAGGTGCAAGGTGCCGTCCGGCTGCCGCCGGCACTTGTGCACACAGGTGTGCGACTGTGGAGATCACTCGGGCTTAATGGGCGGAGGGGAGAGGGTGTGGTGCGGCTGCCTTAGGCAGCAGCCTGTGCCCCCCTGGCTTGCCCTGTGTGCAGAGCCCAGGCTGTGCCAGCAGGTAGTGAGGGAGGATTCACGACCGACCAGCTTCTGCCTTGTGTGGACACTTCCCACCAGGTGCTCGGGGAGCCCCAGGATGTCCCAGTCTAGATGGGGACAGGGCTAACCCTAAGCAGGCTCAGGGCCTCCCCCAAATCGCACGTGCTTGGAATCTGTGTGCTGGACTCCAGGTTGAGGGCCTGGTCCGGCTGCCTCCCTCTGGCGGAAGCCAGGGCTGTGCCCAGAGGTGTCTGGGGGAGGTAGAGGGCAGGAAGCAGCCTGTGGGCCAGGGACTGGGCAGGGTTTTGGAAACTGGCTCTTGGTTCCTGCTCTGGGGCTGGGCAGGGGGACCCGGCAGCTGGGGAGTCTTGGGCTCGGCCCAAGAGAAAGGGACCCTGAGCCATCTGCACGATGAGGGCCTCTCCTGGGGACCGGAACCCTGCTGTCTTCGGGCCCTTAAGCAGCCCATCTTGGTGGTGAGTGTGGGGTGGGAGCTGTGGGGCAGGGAGGCCCAGCCAGCGAGCGCGGCCCCACGTGGCCTTGGCAAGTGACATGCCTTCTGGGACCTTAATGGGGTGGGTCTTCAGGACGTGAGAGTCGGGGAGTCTCGTGATGGGATGTCAGGATCCTAACGCTGGGCTCGCAGACGGCACCACCGGACGGCGAGAATCATGAACCTGGCACGTCAGGATCGTGGGGCCGGGGACCCTGACCCGTGTTCCCAGACAGGGAGGGTTGTTGTGGGGCCGACGGTCGTGCAGCCGTCTGTGTCGTCGTTCAGGGTCTCTTCCGAGTGCGCTACTTGATCCTTAACGTCGCACACGTCGCAGTGTAACCGTGGGGCGTGACGTGAAGAGCTTGCGTGCGGCACCTGTGGCCCCACATCACGCCCCTGCCCTCCACTTGGTCCCCAGAAGCTCTCCCTAAAGTTCTGTTTGTGATCCCCCGGCCCTCACCTACCTCAGTTTCGGTAAAATGTGTTGATGGCCCGACAATGGCTTCTCTAGTTTTGCCTATTTTTAGCTGCGTAATGATGAGGCCATTCGCGCCCTCCCAGGGCTTTGCCCGTTTCTTTCAGCTTCGTTCCCAGCACTGGTCCAGTCCACGGGCCTGTGAGGGGCTGGGCCGCGAGGGTCTCACGGGGTTGCAGAGCCACCTAGAGCGGGGAGACCGCGACGCTGTTCCCTCCTCTCCTCCCAGCGGGACGTCGGGCGCTTCCAGCTCTCGGGTCCCAGGCACAGCCCTGCTCGATACCGCGTCTGCCTCGTGGGGAAGCGCGGGGCCGTCCCGCATTGCCAGGCGCTGCCGGCCACCGCGTTCTCCGCCGCCGTGGGAGAGCAGAGAGCACTGCCTACCCGCTATTTGACAATGTCAGATCCTTTGATTTTTGCCAATGTGGTGGGTTTAAAATAGTATCTAATTGTGGTCTTCATTTGCATTTCCCTGATTACTAACGAGGCTGGAATTTTTCATATGTTTATGTTTGTGTTTCCTGTGCTGCGAAAAGTCTGTTCATGCCTTTTGCCCATTTTAAAAATTGGATTGTTTGTTTTTTCCCTTCCTAATGGTTTCTGGAATGTATACACACACATATGGGCGCGTGTTTCCCACGTAGACGCTGGTGCTCTGCGGGTCCGCACCAGACACCCCGCCCGGCTGCGGCTTTTCCTGCCCATCCCCGTGGGGCCTCTCGATGACTCCCGGGCGCCATGCACACTCGTCTGAAAGATGCTGCCGGACGTTTGCTGCTCACACTCACTCCTCCTCGCCACACACAGTCGCCCCACGGTGCCACCACCGGGGCCTGTCGGGCTCAGCGAGCGCTGCGCTCTCTGCCCGCCTCCCCAAGTTCCTTCCCCGCCTCCCCCAGTGGGGCCTGCGGGGCCTCACCACACGGCTCCTTCGAGGCCCTTGGCTCTCCCACGTGCACGATCCCGTCTCCAGGTTCCCTCAGGGCCGCCACTGGCAGTTCGACGGGCTTGAGATCGGTTGGGAAGAGCTGGTCTTCACGACGCCGGGTCCTCCCGTCTGCGAACACCGCGTCGCTCTCCGTGTTTCTGCCGACTTCGATGCTGCCCATACATTAAAACCATGATTTCCTCCGCGTGCAGCTTTCTTATCTTTTCAGAGGTTTGTTCCTAAACATGTGTTTTTCTCTGTTCGTGGGGATGGTGCACGGGCCCGCCTGTGCTGGCGCGCACACGCGTGCAACCCCGTGAACGGAGCATGTGTCTGCCGAAAGCTGAGGTCTCGGTGTTTGCCGACTCCGCTCAGCCTCCGGCTTTCCCTCCCGTGTGTCCCTCCCGGGGGTCCTGCCGACACCGGCTGCCCCGCAGGCGCTGGGGGCCGGCTGTGACAGGGACGCGCCCGGCACCGCCCTGTCGGGAATGGGGAACGTTCATTGTCAGACCGAGGACGTTCGTGAAGGGCTAGAGGAGGGTGTGGGGTGGTCGCTGGTGTCATGTCCTGGATGGGCGATGGGTGCTTCGCGGCATCAACACGCTCGTGTCCTGTGAGACGGGTCCTCAGCCTCCTCCGCCGCCGGGTGAGCCTGGCCGACCTCGGGACCGAACTCCCCTGCATCTCTGGGGCATCTCCGAAGTGGCCGCAGCAAGTGCCCGAGACAACGGCTGTCACGTGCCCGTGCCTCCTTTAGGACTGGTGCCCCTACACTGGCCTCCGCGTGCCCCTGCTGTCCCTGCGCACCCTCGGCCCTGTCCCTGCCCTGCGCTGCTCTGCCGGCCACAATCTTCTCGTCCTCATCAGCCTCCCCGGAGCTGGTCTCCGTCGCTCGCGTCTGCGGCCTCCGTGTTCTGTGCTGATTCCGGCTTGTGGGCTGCGTTTTCTCTGTCGCCGCTCCCCTCCCCTCCCTCGGGTGTGTCCTGCACCCCTCCTTCTTGTTGCCGCTCCGCTCCTTCTGTCCCCCGACTGTGGGCTGCGCTCCCTGCGCCCCCGTGGGACGCCCCGGATCGTCCTCTTGGCTCAGCTTAATGCGTGGTGTCTCCGGGGTGTTTGCCGCGCCCCGGGGGTTAGTAGGAAGCGGACTGTGAAACGTGGGGACGCGGGGGCGTTTGAAATGCTCCCCCTACGTGACCTTCCGAGGGTTGCATCTTGTTCGGGGAATGTCTCCTTTGCGATGCTGGTTCCTTGAGATTCGTGAACTTGCTTTACGGCTTAGAGAATCCCACACGCGCAAGCCCCACGTGTGCGTGAGAAGAGGGCGGGGGAGCTCGTCCCTTGCTAACTGAGATCTCCATGTCCGTGGCCCCCGTGGTCCACCCGACCCGTGACCAGCTTGTGCAGGGTGTGGGATCGGGGCCATCCCGCCGTGGCTCTGTGAAGGCCGGCGTTCCGTGTGCCGCGGCGGGAAGTCTCAGGCTCCGTACGAGGAGGGACTGCTGTCCTGTCTTGGCCCAGGGGAGCTTTCCACCTACGAAGCGGCCTTTCGGTTCCACGTGGCATCCGTGGCAGCTTTCTCGGGATTCGCGTCTTCACGGTTTTCCATTCTCTCGGTGTATTTCCGAGCCTCGAGGCCTCGGACACGTCTGTTCTGGCTGGAGTTAAGAACTGGGCAGTGACCCTGTCTCTCCACCAGTGGGTTCGATCGTTCTTGGCGCGTCAGCCCGAGTTTCTCCTGCTTCGTTGGATTGTATTTGTCTTTGTGGATGCTCCTTTCTTAGATTTGGAGTTTTTAACTTTTATTTTGAAAACCAGTGCTGATGTACATAAACGTGTCGGGAAAGAATGCGGAGTGACTGCAGGCTCCGGCCGCACTCCCTGGCTGTCCCTGCCCCTTGGCTGCCCGCGGATCCGTCCCTCGTGCCTGTTACGCCATCACCCTTGGGGTGCGGCGCTTGGTGCTGGACCCTCCGCCATCAGCGGCCGCCGCAAACCCGCGCTCATGAAGCTCCTGGCGGAGCACGGACCCTGTGGGAGGGGGGATCCCAGCACCGTGTCCAGAAGTCCAGCATCGAACCCCTAATCTCACCCAATCACACGACGTTGTCACGAGTCTATAATCAGCTGCATTTGCAAGAAATTAGTCCTTTTTTTCTTTTATTTAAAAATTGTTTCGGGGGCGCCTGGGTGGCTCAGTGGGTTAAAGCCTCTGCCTTCGGCTCAGGTCATGATCTCAGGGTCCTGGGATCGAGCCCTGCATCGGGCTCTCTGCTCAGCGGGGAGCCTGCTTCCTCCTCTCTCTCTGCCTGCTTCTCTGCCTACTTGTGACCTCTGTCTGTCAAATAAATAAATAAAATCTTAAAAAAAAATAAAAAGTGTTTCGTTTCTACTTTATGTTTCAGTTGTTCCTTTGTTTTCCTTGAACTTTTGCCAGGCGTCCCCACTCTGACCGAGCCTCAGGTTAGGCCATGGCCCCTTCCTGAGCAAGGCTTGTGCCTGGGCGGCCGTGCTGGGGGCCTCCCTCTGGCCAAGCGAACAAGCGCCTCTGCTTCCCTCGGTCCTGCTGTCTTCCTGCCCCCATGCCCCGGGCCCTGGTGGCTCGAGTGGCCGGCGCCTCTCAGGGCTTGCACAGCTGGGGGTCGTGTGGACGCTCGCTGGACGCTCCTTTATCTCACGTCGTCTGGGATTTTCTGGGACCAGCGCGCGGTCCCCCGCTCACCCCTCTGATGGCTGGTGTCTGTGAGGCCACAGAGTGTGGCTCAGGGAGCACTTCTAGTTGGAGCGCGATTTAACCCAGGGCCTTCCGGGCCCCATCGCCGCGGGGCCTGCAGTCTAGACAGGTCTTGACTGCTTCGGGATCTGTCTTCCTTTGGCTAATTTAACATCTTGTCTCCGCATTTAGGTTCTGCAATGTTTCCATGATGTTTCTGGGTCTGGATTTTTTTTTTATTTTTAAGCAGACTCCGCACTGAGTGTGGAGCCCAACGCGGAGCTCGATCTCACAACCCCGAGATCAAGACCTGAGGTCAAGAGTGGGACGCTCAGCTGACTGAGCCCCCAGGCGCCCGGGTGTGGATTTTCCGAACTTCTGCGTTTGTGCTTTTCAGACCAGTGCACTGCCGGCGTCATTGGTTCCACCAGCGCCGGCTGTCCTTCTTCACACGCTGTCTCCGCCAGTGGTTCCGGTGGTCCCTCTGCAGGCGCTGACCGCACCCCTGTCAGACCCTCCCCCCAACCCCCCGCCAACCCATGACCTTGACCTTGGCTCTGGCTTCCAGCCTGTCAGGCCTGTGGAGTCCCAGTGAACCCACTTGGGTCTGTCTTCCCTTTATAGCGGGCGAAATTGGCCTCACCCATCAGCTGAGTCTTCAAAAATTACGTTTTTTATTTCTAAAAGCTTATTTCTTTTTTAGATATGTCTGTTCATTCTTAGTGGCCTCTTGCTGCCTTCCGACGGCCGTATCCTTCGCTCTCCGGACACCGGCCCGTCTTGCTCGTGTTCGCGCTCCTTGGTCGTCTGCCCTGTTCTCTCTGGGCTGCTCTCCCGCTTGCTTGATGACCTTGGATGACAAGTCAGTGGCTCTGCCTCAGCTGGAATCAGGACTCTCTCTTCCAGAGAGCGTTGAGTTCTGCTCTCCCAGCCTCCGGGGCCATGGCCTTGGGGTCCGGCTTCCCAGCCCCTGCGGGAGGTGGCAGTCACCGTCCAGCTGGCTGTGACTCTGGCATCCCCCCTGCCCAGCAGGCTGCCCTACTGCTGGCTGCAGCCCAGCCCGCTCCCCGGAGTCCCTGGCCAGCTCTCTGGGATTGCCCTCTGAGGCAGGAGTCTCCCTGGGGACTATGCCCACCTCGAACGGGACTAGCCACACCCCGGAGAACTCTCCTTGTGGGGTCTCGGGGTGGCAGGATTCCCTGGATGGTGGGGTCGGCCGCGGGGCTGGAGCCCATGGGCGGGGTCTGTCTGCACGGGACAGGTGTGCCGGCGTGGCCCCTCCCGAGCCAGGAATCCGGGGGTGGGAACAGCTGGGGAAGCCTGCAGGCAGCCCTCCCCAGAGGAGGGCACCAGGAGTGACACTGTGTTTAGGAATGTTAGGTGTGTTACGTCTTCCCCGTAGACTCTGGCTGTTCAAGTGGGGTCTGGGTCTTTTCACATGAAACAAAGGAAACAACGTCAAACGGTGTCTTTCTAATTCTGAGATGCAGGCTGGGGGTGGGGACAGCAGTCTTTGGGGTTGGGAGCCTCCTGCCAGTGCTGCCTCACGTGGTGGACGGCGGGGAGGGTCCGGTGCTGACAGGACAGGCGACCCCCTGCAGGCCGCTGCTCCACCCTCCTCTCGGGCCTCTCATCTGGGGCGATGGTGATGGGGGCCGCGGCCTCTGCGACAGCCGGACACTTGTCATTTCTGCTCAGGGACCCTGTCCTACGCTCCGACCTCCGCACGCACCACGGGTGACCTTGCTCCTCCCCCTGCAGCCCAGGAAGGTGGGCTCGGCCGTTCTAGAAGAGGACCCTGAGGCGCCGACACGTTAATGCCTTGTGAGAGCTAGTCAGGGGTAAGTTCGGGGCACAAGTCAGGGGTGTCCTCACCAGCAGACCTGTCCCGGCCCAGGAGAGGGGAATCCCAGGGGGTCACCCCGAGGAGGCACTAGGGGCAGCAGGCTCACTGCCCACCCCACGTGGCTTCCCTAAGCGTCTCTCCTGCTTACGTCTTTGGGTTCTCCCGTGGGCAGGGGTCCCGAGGCCCGGGCTGCCGGGTCTCTGAGGACTCAGCGCGTGGTGTGGGTGTGGACTGGGACCAGCCATGCAGTTCCTCACCCGCGCCGGCACGTTCCTGCCTCGGGGCCTTTGCTCTGGCTGTTCCCTCTGCCCCGACACACTCCTCCACAGCCCCACTCGACTCAAGTACCCCCCCCCCCCCGTGAGCCCCACCCTGAGGCCTTTGACTTCCCTGCTTGCCCACGCCTCGCCCCTGCCCCCATGGCTCGTGGTCTTCCCTCCATAGCGGTTTTACCTGTTTTCCGTCTGATGGAACTGTGTACTGTGTTGACTGTCCTTGCTGGCCCCCGCCCCCCGTCGGCTCCTGGGGCAGCCGCTGTGGCCTCTGGTGTTCAGGCAGGAGCTCCCAGTGCCTGCAGGAGCCCCAGTCCTTAAAGGCTCGGGGCTGGCAGGGGGATGTGGCAGATGAGTGGCTGCTGAGGCTGCTGGGCTGCCAAGGGCACTCAGCCTGACCTTGACCTCAGAGTGTGGATCTTCTCTCTTTCCATCTGCCCTCGCCCCCAGGACCTCCCCTGGGAGCCTTGCCCTGACCCACACCTCTCCTCCAGTCCCCAGGCCCTGCTAGTGCCTGGCGAATCTGTGTCTTCATGCGCCAACTTGGGTGGGGCCTGCAGGAGGCAGGAGGAGTGGGGGGCGGTCCTGGGAGGCCGGGAAGGGCTGTGTCCCACAGAGGCCTCTGCTGGAGAGCAGACTTCTGAGGATTGCCGGTGGCCGCTGGGCTGAACAGCAGGTGGGACCCTCTCTCTGTCCTCTGTAGCCCCACTGGACGTGCCTCAGGGCCGAGCTCAGCCAGTGGAGCAGAAGGGAGGAGAGCAGCAGAGGGAGCGGAGCTGCCCGCTGGTGGCAATGGGGGGCGCAGGGTCTGGGCGAGCCAAGCACTTCCTGTGCAGCCTGGACGGGGCCGGGGGTAAGGGAGGCGTGGGCTCTGGGCCCCTCCTCCCGGAGAAGAGGCTGGTTGGGGGCAGGGGTCCTCACGCAGTGAGCAAGGTGGATCTGGAGCCCCTCTTCGGATAAAGTGGCTGCGCTCCCTCCGATGGGTCAGGCTGGCGGCCGCCCCGGGTGAGGATGCACAGACCCAGGCCCGCGGCGCAGGATGGGAGGCAAGGACAAGCGACAGCTGACCGTCTCAGACCCGCCTGTACCCCGATTCTGACCCTTGCCCAGGAAGACGCGGTGAGCACCGCCGGCTGCCCCCGTGGGTATCATTGCGCGCACACTGCTGGGGGAGAGGCCAACGCTGGGCCAAGAGGCGGTGTCTCCTCCCGCTGCTACTTGGGGTCACGCGGGGGGCTCCCCAGGACGCCGAAGGATGCCCGTCTGGGAGGTTCTTAGCAAGGAGGAGAGTGTGCGTGTCTATGGCCTGAAGTCACCAGGGACCACATGTACCACCTCCCTCGAGTCCACGAGACCCGGCGTTACCGTGTTTGTAGATAAGGACACCGAGAGTCCGGGGTTCCGGTACCAGCTCTAGCGGCAGGGCAGAGCCGGGAGACCTGCACGTGCCGTGGGAGCCGCCTTCTCATGGGCCCTTTAGCTGGAGTAGCTTGTGGAAGGCTGTGGACCCCTGACAGGGTGACGGTTACCAGGGCAACCACCAAAAACACAAGCCCCTCTCTGAGCCACTGTCCCACCCTCGCAGAGTGGACACTCCAGTCGGAGGAGCTGCACGTGAGCAGGAGTCCTGGAGACACTAGTACCGCACACGGATGACCGAGCAGAGAGGGACGAGGTGGGGAGGGCATAGCCAGTGGGCATGAGAGGACACATCCCCCGAGGACGGGCAGCAAGACCTTTGCTGCCAAATGAGTGAAGACCTATGGGAGGTGAGGGTGGGCTAGGCTGGTATCTGGGGACGAGCACCCCAGGTGGTGTGGACAGTACATGCAAAGGTCCTGAGGCCCCGAGGCCTCACCCCTGCTCTCCATTGCTCAGACCATGCCAGCGCTGCCCCCTCATTTCAGGGATGCCCAGGTGCCCTGTGCCTCAGGACCTTTGCACGTGTTGCCCTCCTGCCTGGACCGTTCTCAGAAATCTGCTGGCTCCCTCCCCTTCTGTCTTCTGGTCTGGATGGAAAAGTCAGCTTTGTAGTGATGCCTTTGCTGACCAACCCTGACCACTGCCTCTTCTTCTCCTAGTCTCCATCACAGCGCTGTACCCTGTGGATTTTCCCTGAGAGCCCGCTTTTCACCTGGGTCCTTCTACTGGGGCTGCGGCCCCCGCACGGACCTCCCAGCACTCAGGCAGTGTGTATTTGTTACGAACTCTGGGAACTGAGGGAGGAGCTTGGGGCAATCGGGCATTGGTGCGACTCTGCCCAGAGTGGGGGGTTGTCTGGAGCTCTCTGGGGAGGAGTGGCGGTACATCTGGGGACATAGGGGACACCTGTGTGGAGGCCGAGGGCTAGGGAGCTGGATGTCAATGGGAATCTTCATTTGTTCCCACGGCTGTCCTGGAGCCTCCAGCAGGAGGGGGCCTGGGGACTGAGTCACAGGGATAGGGCAGGGGCAGGGGGCTCATCGGTGGGTTTCCATGTCTGACACACTCAGAGGTTGCCTGATGCAGGCAGGAGGCTGCCCTGGGAGACTCAGGGCAGAAATGAGGGAATGGGGTCAGGACGGGTCCTGGGGGCTGGCCCCCTCCATGACCTCCTGGGGCCCGGGTCCCAGCCCCGACACTCCCTGCCCCACTCTCCCGGGGCAGCTGGGAAGAGCAGCAGTGAGCTCCTGAAAGCCTTCCCTGCCCAGACTTTTGTCTTCATTACAGAAGCTCCTTGTAGCCAAAACACAGAAACAAAAATCAAACAAAATGTGAGCTCCCTGTAATCCCACCCCCGGAGAGACACCGTGCTGATAATGGCACAGTGGTGTTGTGTCTCCAGGCAACGATCATCCTGCGTGTGTGGCCCGGACGGCTTCCTGGGGGCCCGTCTTGCAGTCACCTTCCCACTCGCGTGTCTCCCCACGGCGCACTCAGCCAGCCCCCTTCTGATGCCACAGGAGGCTCGCTGTGTGACTGGGCCCTCAGGCCTTACCTACTCATGACACCCAATCGGTGGCCTTCGGAAGCCTGGAGGGGCCTTGGGGACAGGCTGGGCGTGTCTGTCCCCTGAGTGACTCCCAAGTGGTGTGGCTGGGCGGGGGAGTCTGTTTGGAGCCTTCTACCCCCGCTCCCCTGAGGCCAGAGGCGGTCCCACCAGTGGACCCTCCTCCCGACATGCCAGGTCCAGACAAAGCCAGTGGGTGGCGTGAAAACACGCGCTGGGTTTCGTTCACCAGCAAGACCTTCCTCTGGAGGGACCAGCCCTGATAGGGCACCTGCTTTGGGTCTGGCATGTGGCACACACTCTGCCTGCCGGCAGCCTCGGGCACCCCTCAGAGGGATGCTGTCCTCACCCCTGTACGCATGCGTGGAGGGTGGTCCCCTAGCCTGCTTTCTGCAGCCAGTGAGTGCGGTCTGCAATCTGCGGAGTCTGGCTCCCTGGTCCATGTCTGTCCCCTCCAGTGACACTGCCTGGTGGCCCTACCCACCAGAAGTCAGGGGCTCAGAGGGGAGCCGAGACAAGCCCCACCTGTCCTGATCCCAGAAGGCAGCAGCAGGAGGTGGGGGGCCATCCCCCAAAGTGCAGGACATGCCCTGAGGTTGGGACCTGACCCAGACGGAGAGGAGGCTAGGGTGGTTCAGACAGCTGGAGTAGCTCATGCAAAGGCCCTGGGGCCAGGACTGGTCTCCCTATTTAGGGAGGAGGACGCAGTCTGGTGAGACCTTGCATGAGGCTGGGAGATGCAGGCGTGCAGGCAGAGCTTTTGGTGGGGGTGAGTGGGGCTGGGGTGAGGGGGCCAGGAGAGCAAGGATGAGGCCTGGCCAAGGCCCGCCCCCTGCAGCTGAGCCCCACAGCAATCACGGGGCATTCCAGGTGCCATTCCAGACCCTTCCCCATGCCTTCCTTGTGAGAGTGGGGTCACTGCGGCCAGTCTGCAGGTGAGGAAGCACACACGTGTTAGGGCCGGGCTAGAGCCCAGGTCGCCCCGACTCCAGCCCCTCCACGTCCCAGGCCCCTGGTGAGCGAGGCCCTCCCCGACCTCAGAACCTCCAGCTCCCACTTCGATCTCAGACACTGGCCTCCACCTGTCTCCTCACACCTGGACTTCTCCATCCCCCAGGGTGGGCCCCAGTTCGGAGCAGGTCTCAGTGGAGCCGGTGGCAAAGCCACCAGCTGTCAGTGGCTCCCCACGCCCCTTTAGCGTGGTTGCCCCGGAGTGCTGGTCCCCAGCCCGGGAGCGCTGCCTGGGGCAGGTGCCCCTGTGCCGTGTCCTCGGGACACAGAATCCGTAAATCAAGTCATGATTTGGTAATTTTCCCCCAGCAGAATGTGCCCATTTCAATAATTACAGCATTTGTGATCCACTTAGAAAACATGGTATTTTTAACGTGAACACTTAAGAAACAATCCGTTCCACACCCATCTATCCAAATGGCTCCGATTTTGAATAATTCTTTTGAAATGGAGTCTAAATATATACAAATAGATGTTTCTGAAATGTCATGTATTCTGAATACATTTGCATGGGAAGCGGCTTCTGAGGAGTGGGGTGGTGGCTGGGCAGCCTTGGGAGTGGGGGTACAAAATTGAGGGGGCCGGTGAGTCAGAGGGAAGGGGCCCAGGGGGCAGAGGGACTGAGCGCTCGGCTGAGAGCGGGCACAGAGCTGTGTAGCCGGGGGCATGGAGGCTGGCCCAGGAGTCCCGCGTGCAGGTGCTGGCGCAGCCCCCTGGCCAGGAACATCTGGGCATCCTCTCCAGGACCACCGGGACTGGCACCAGGATCAGATCCCTGCAGACAAGGGGGGTACCCTTGGCCCACTGAGTCCAAAGCCAGCACTTGATGCCCAAATGCCCATCACCCCTTCACCCCTGCCAACCCCTCCCTCCCTTCCCTTTGCTACATTTTCCCTGATGAGTCTCTGGCTGCAGGAGCCAGGGTTCCAGGACACGCCCCCCAACCACTGAGCCCTTCTGGACCCCTGCACCATGGGACCGCAGAGCCCAGGGGTGGGGGCCCACCTCGGGTCCAGCACACAGAAGCCTCCAGCTGCCCGGGCCCCCTGAGCAGGCTCTGGCTTCAGGGAGCACCCACTGTCTGCAGGCACTGCTGGCCTGGGACTCCAGGTCCCCTGCAGCCCGAGGCCGAGGGGATAAGTGTGCCGTCTGGTTCTGGGCGGGCATCCACCTTCAGAGAAGCCGTGTGGGGCGGGGACACCCCCAACTGTCGCAGGAGGGTACTGAGGCTCAGGAAGGGGGGAGTGACTGCCCCAGACAGCTTCTAGCGGCAGGCAGGGACTGAAGAGCCAGAAACCTGGGGCTCCACCCAGGCCCCATGCCCTGGAGGGAGACAAGGTGCTGGCCCCGTGCACAGGCCCAGGAGGGAGGCTGGGAGCCCTGACCTCGGGCTTGAGGCCTGATGCCACTCTTAGTGTGCAGCTCCGTGGGCAAGCCCCTCCGTCCCTCGGTGGGTGTCCAGGCGAGTGTGTGCAGCGTGCCCTGTGGGGCCTTGGTTGTCACTGGCTTACTGCCCGCCCCTGCCTGCTGGACCTGTGACCTTTCTGGCCCCCAGGCCCTGCCCCTGGTGCTGGTCAAGCTGCTGGGAAGTGGGCAAAGCACCAGGCCCATCCCGGCCTTCCTGCCTGAGCTGCTCTGGGCCTGCGCACCCCACACTCCCACCGGGGTGGGCATGAGCCGAGGGCGTGGTCAGGCGGGGCTCAGGGACAGGATCCTGTCCTGCAGGCAGCAACTCCGCCCGTGTCCCGGGGCCAGCACCCATCTTGTGAGCTGCAGGCAGGTGCAAAGGGTGGGGCCCGAGGGCTCTGGGGGTCACCACCCCTGGCTGCCCTCTGCTGCCCAGGCCTTCCCCCTCCAGACTGTCCCCGGGGGCGGCATCTCTGCTCTCTGAGGATTGTGTTAGCCGTAGTGTTTCCTTCTTCTCTTGCACTGACTCCGGTTCTTTGAATTTCTCTTGGTTTGCTTTGTTTTCTGTCTGTTGTGGGGAAGGCGCACCCCACTGTGTGGGTCCTTGCGTCGTGCTGCATCTGAGGCTGGGGCACCAAAATGCTGTCTGGAAGGATGTGGGCGCATGTTGGGGACTTCCCCAGGTGTGAACCCCTGCGACCTTCACTGGGGCATGCAGCGGTGGGGGTGGGGCAGGGTGTCCGCCCCCCGGGGCCAGCCTGTCTTTGAAGAAAACTCTCCCAGGTTCTGGGCCTGCAGTGGGACACCCTACTCCTGGCCACCCCGCCCCTGCTCTGACTCCAGCTTCAGCTGCGCTTCAGTCCCAGAGAATTACAGGGGTGGTGGTGGGAGCCTAAAGCGCCCTCCCTCCCCCCACCACCCGCCCAGGCTGGGAGGAGCTGGGGCCTCACTTCCCACCTGAGACAACCTGTACAGGCCCGGGCGGGCACTCCCCTACTCTGCTCAGCCAGGCCCACTGCCCCACCTGCAGGCTGTGCTGGGGGTCCACCCGCTAGCCTCTTTTTAGTGGAAGGGGGAGCCGACAGAGCGTGGCACCTGGGTGTGTGCCCACTGGACCGATGGCCAAGCACCTGTCCTTCTTCACGGTGGAACAGGACCTGTGGAGGCCTGAGGGTCGCAGGACCCACGGCGGACACAGCCGGTTCCAAGCCCTTGGTCCTCTCGTTTCCATGAAGCCTTGCCTAGTTCAGGCAGCAGTTGGCCACACCCCCTCCAGGATCCTACTGGGAGGAAGGGGCTGCACTGCCCCTGGCCCCGGGGTTCTGTGCGGAAGGAAGCATGGGCTGGGGGAAGGCCTCCTGGAGGTGGTCGCAGTGCCAGAGCTGGGTTCTGGAGAGCGAGCGGGTGTTCTCTAAGTGAAGGGCACGTTGGCAGCAAGCCCCCTTCCCAGACGGTGACTGTGACTCAGACTTGGCTCCGCAGCCGCCCCTCCTGCACTGGACCCAGGAGCAGCCTGGGAGGGGCCGCTGCGGCGTGATGGGAAGTGAGCCCGGCCCGGGGACGGGAAGGTGGAGCTCCCCGCCCAGCCCCTGAATTAATTCCACAATTACAGCCCAGGGTGCTGCTGACCTGTACAGCCCACAGTAATTGGGCCCCAGTCAAGAGCGTAATTCGGGTTAATTGGCCCCCCGCCGCCAGCCCCGGCAGCTCCTTCAGTGCGTGGCTGTCATTTAAGAGTGATTAATCCCAGCGGCTGTCTGGAGGGGCGGAGGTGCCCAGAGCACCCAGAGTGTGGGGGAGCAGGTGGAGGCTGGCCAGAGACCACACCTGGGTGGGAGGTGGGGCTGGGGTCCCTGCCCTTTCCTTCCTGCCTGGTCCCCAGGCCGCTTTGTCCCAGCACCACACTGGGTCTGGTAGAGCGGCTGGGATTGCCCGGCCACAGGATTTGCTCTCTGACACGGGCTGTCCCAAGGGTCACGGTCGGTTCGTAGTGCCCAGCACCATCCCCGGCAGGACCGAGGAGGGCAGCCATCGGGATGGGGTGACGCTGTGTCTTGGGAACGGGACCTGGGTAGAGGGCTGGGGGACTCCAGCCTCGCTTCCAGAGACTGACCTGTGGCCCTGTGCTGCAGGACCTCAGCCCCTCTGGTCCTGGCAGACTTGGGAGGCCCAGGAGAGTGGGGGGGGGGCGTGGGTTTCCAGGACAGTGAGGGCTTTGGGGCAGGCTGGGGAGAGGAGGAAGGGACAGCTCTGCTCAGGCCAATTCTCTGGCCTGGATGAGGCTGAGAATTGGCTCAAGCCCTGAGCTCTCCATCAGGAGGCCACTCTCCAGGGTCAGTGAGGAGATGGGCCCAGCCCAGGATCTGTAAATCACCACAGGCGGGGCGGTCACAACGGCCACTGTTTACTGTTCCACCATCTGGAGGCTGGAGGTCTAAGGTCAAGGTGCCGGCCCCGCTAGCTCATTCTGAGGGTTGTGAGGGAGCACCTGCTCCTCTCCTTGGCTAATGGACAGACCGCTGTCCCCATGTCCGCACGGCATTCTCCCTGCATATCTGTGTCCACACTTCCTGTCTTCTGAGGATGCCAGTCATGGTGGTTTCGCGCTCACCCGTGTGAGCTCACCAACACCATCTCCTCCGAGAAGGCTCCATCCCGGGGTCCTGGGGGCTGGGACCTCAGCATATGAATTCAGGGGGCACAATTCAGCCCATGCCACCACATTTCCCAGGTCAGTGCTGTAGCCTCCCCATCGGCACTTGCCCTCTGACCACTGGAACAGGGCAGTGATCACCATGTGGGTCACGAGGGCTTGGTGTGGACAAGGGCGCCTCCCCAGCATGGGCCGTGGTGGGCTCATGGGTTGCTCCGAGGCCCCATCCATCTACCCACCTGGCAGCCCCGCCTGGGTCCTGGGCCCTCCTGCCTTTCCAGATCGCCCCATTCCATCGCTCTTTGCGCCTCGTGTGGCCTTGGCAGCCCTCTCCCTTCTCAGAGGGAGTGATGCTCAATGGGAAAACCATCTCCTCTCCTTAAGGAAGTCTGTCTGGGCTTTACCAGAAGGTCCCTGGGGAGCCAAGAGGTCAGCCCCTCAGGTGACTCTTGACCTACTCTCTGGATGCTGAGCTGAGTGAGGTCTGCTGCTCCTGGACAGCCGGCCCCCGGCTGCTGGCAGGAGCCGGTATCGTTGCATTGGCTCCCTCACTACTGGGGAGGCAGCAGGTGCTGAGGCTAGAGCAGGGTGGTAGGGTTGGGGCTATGCCTTGTGCCAGGAGGGGAGCCACAGGCTGGGTCCGTAGAGCTCCCCATCAAAGACTGCCTCCGCCTCCACCATATGTCCTAGCCTATGCGTTTGCTGGCTCCTGGGCCCTGCCTGTCGGCCTACCTGTCTCTTCCTCTTGACATGGAGAGGCCCAGGGGCGGCTTGCTGCTGGGGTAGAGAGAGGCAGGCTTGGTGGAGACTGAGCGCAGGTTTGGAGGGTCCCGTTGGGATCGTGCTCCACTCCAGCCCAGTCCCTGCGGCTGCTCCGGTGGCTCCCAGCTTCCTTGCCTCTCCTCCCATCCGCTGAGGTGCAGGGTTGGAGGGTAGATGTGGAGGGACAGGCCTGAGTGCTGATCACATCTAAGGGGACACTTGGCTGCTGTCCAGGAAGGCTGGTCTGAGCCCGGGCAGGGGAGGCGTGGACACAACTCTGGCAGATGGTGAACGTGAGGTCAGAGCAGGGTCCAGGCGGCTGGGCTCTGCCTGGGCTGCACAGATGGGATAGCCAGGCCCCAGAGCTTCGGGGAGGCCAGCGACATGCCCCAGGTCACATGGTTGGGCTGTGGTGGGAGACCTGCCTGACCCCAGCTGCTGTGCTCCGAACAGCCCATCACCTCCCTTGGGGGCACCAGAGCCGTGCAGGTGTCTTGTGATGAAGCGTGTAACCGGTCCATGCGTTCCAAGCTTCCTTTAGCAGACCAGACGTGTGCAGAGGGTCAGACCGACCTCAGGGCACATCTGTGTTGTCAGCCCTTCTGCGCAGCACCTGGGGTGGTTAAAAGCTGGCTGTGTTGCTGGGCACCAGGTTCGAATCCTGACCCCACAGCTCACAAGCTGGTGGCTTTGGGCAGATTACTTCCCGCTCTGAGCCATCTGTAGACTGGGGTGTTGACAGGACCGGCCCCACAGCTCTGGGTGAGCGTATCCTGAGCGAAGGCTCAGAAAAGGGCAGGTGTCCTGCTGATGAGGACGCGCTTGTGTGTCTGCACCAAGGACACACACCCGGGCCCGTGGTCCCGGCGCCTGGATGCGGGCGCTGTCCCGGGTGCTGAACTGCTCAGTGGCTCAGATGCCCTTTCCCGGCTGGGAGGGCGGTGGGCTTCTGCTGCTCTCCCACCGCCAGCTGTGAGCAACTGGAGGTCTGCTTCTCCTTCACTCTGGGCTTCCTGGCTTCTCCCTGTCCCCTCCCCCACACAGCTGAGCCTCAGAGCTGTACGCACCATCTTGGAAGCCCTGGGCAGGCCACTTAACTTTCCGGCCCCGTGGCCTGACCTAGAGCCCAGGGCAGTAACAGCTCAAGGCTGCGAAGCAGGGCTGTTCAGATGGCAGCTGCCTTCAGGCTGGTGTGTGGGTTCCTTCCAAAGCGGAAATGACACTGAGGCAGCTCGAGGAAGCTGAACAGCAGAACGCCTAGCGCGTCCCCCACACCACCCTGCAGTGGGACTGGATCCTCCCTCAAAAACTCATTGTGGACACCCCCCAACCAAAACCCAAGTTCAGTCCCACCTACTCCAGGAAGCTGCCAACTCCCCCTGTCCCCACCAATCCCTTCCCTCCCTCATGGCTGAGTTTCTGTGCCTCACTCCCCCCACACACCCCCTGTAATGATTTTGAGAAAGTAGATGGACAGACGGTGGGTGGATGGGGTGTGTGTGTGTGTGTGGATGGAGAGTTAGGTAGATGGGTGGATAGAGGGGTGGGTGGGTGGGTGGGTGGAATAATGGATGGATAAATGAATGGACAGCACCAACATCCACCTGACAGCCCAGATGGTCTCCGGGCCAGCCCAGAGCCATCGTTGACTGAGCACATGCACAGCTCAGTGTGGAGCTGCCGGCAGGGGATGGGTTCGGCCTGGGCCCCCAGCCCCAGGCAGGCAGGCACCCTGTGCCCCGGGATGGGAGGCTGGGGCTCCGGTCACCATGACAACCGCTCCAGACACACAGGGCCAAGTGCTACTCTTCTCGTCGTCTGGAGTCACGGTCCTGCTGCTCGTCATCATCACGGCAACCTCTCTCCAGCAGTAGCGCTGCCAATGGCGAGTGCCGCAGCTGCTCCCACCTTCCGTCCCGCTGCCCTCCCGCTCATCCGTCTGTCTGTCCGGGTCTTCTGTGTCAGGCACGGGCTCAGCCCCAGCCACCCAGCAAGTGACAAGGCAGGTGGGGTCTGCTTCCTGGAGCCCATGGCCGAGGGTTGGCCCATCCTGAGCTCACCCTCCTACTGGGCCGACCCAGGACTGACCCAGAGCGATGGAGCCACTGCCGCATGTGGAACAGGCACCAGGGTTCTCTACGCTGTGCAGCAAAGAGGCCCCAAACTTTGTGGCCCAAACAGCAATCACCATCTCCTACCTCGAGTTTCGCTGAGTCAGGTTTCAGAAGGGGCTTGGCTTCTGCTCAGCATCTCTCTGAAGGTGCAGGCAGGTGTGGGTTCAGGCCGCGTGACCCGGGGGCCCGACACGGGCAGGAGGATCCGGCTCAAATCTGGCTCCCCCTACTTGAGGCCCATGGGGCGGCGGGTCCCTGAGAACCACCCCTGGTCACCACGCAGCGTCACTCCCGCAGGGCCAGCCGCACTGGTGTGAGGGGCCATCCCCCAGGGTGTGACTCCACGGAGGGAGGACCACGGGGCCCCTGGAGGCTGGCTTCCACATCCAGAGCATGGCAAGGGCTATGCAAGGATGCCTCTGGCTGCAGGTTGGGGCGCGCCGGGTGAGGACCATGGCGGGAAGGGGCCTGTGTGTCCTCTGGGCACCTTGTGGTCCAGCCCCCAGGCCAGTCCCTGGGACGCCGCAGGGGCTGGGGGATGGGCTCGGGGAAGGGCAGGCAGGCCCTGCTGAGCTCCGCAGCCACCCTTGATGTCCCCCAGTCACTGTCACCCACTGTCCCCCACAGCCTGTGATGGTGTCTATGGCAGGCGGTACACGAGCAGGCGGGGGGCGGTGGGGGTGTGCAGGAAGTTCCGCGACAGTTCCCTCGTCTGGGGCCCTCAGGATCCTGCATCCAGACTTGTCTGAGACATGGCTACTCTCTCGTCCAGAGCCACCCCAGCAAGGCTGCGATGCCAGGTCAGGGACCGCGAGCCCCGGCAGTCCGAGGCTTGTCCTTGGCAGGCAGCATCTCTGGGTCACGCTGTCCCTAAGGCTGTGCTGGGATGTCACCAGGAGAACCAGGAGCCAGCTCCCGGTCAGCGGGGGTGGGGGTGGGGAAGGGAGACGCGCTGGTGGTTGGCCCACTGTGGACACACACGGCATCACCCTGACCGGTCCTCCCAGCGCACCGAGGCAGGCAGGTCCCAACCTGGCTGAACCCTGGGGCCAGGAGGGCTCAGAGGTCTTGGCTTTGCCTGGGAACATACCAGGTACCAACAGCCCCTGGTACCCCCCTACTTGGCGTCTCCATTGTGCTGCCCCAGAACTTCCACTGTTTGTAGGAAGGGGGAGGCGTGCAAGTCCCAAGCAGCCGTGGATTCAGTGGGGTCCAGATGGGTTTGCTGCTGAAGTCTCAGACCCGCAGAGAGAAGTGCTAGGAGCCTCTGGGGGGCTGGGACGGTGGGTGGGGCTTGCTTTCCAGGCGAGGTCAGCAGCTTGCCCCTAGCAGCAGGCCAAGTGGGGTGGGCCCCCAAGGAGGCAGAGGCCTTTGAGCCCTGGGAAGGGCGGGGCCCCAGGCAGCCTCCCTACCGGGCCCTTGGGGCTGCCCTTATGGGGACAGACCACCCTCCTCTGGGACACCGGGGGAGCCCGTGTTTCCTGCCTCCCCACCCCAGGGGTCCCCATCTGGGGCTCAGGAGCAGTGAGCCTGTGCCCCGTCCCTTCCTGCTAGGGTCCACAGCTGGTGCCCCTCAACCGGAGGAGGGGCTCAGTGGGAGGGGTGGAGGGCGCCATCAGCCCTGCAGTCCCATTCTGCAGGGGAGACCAGCCCTTTCTCAGGGCTTGCCCTTGGTCACACCCAGCCTCCGTGCTGAGGTCAGAATTAGGACACAAGAGGCCTGGCAGGCACCCAGGAGCATCTTGATGTCTTGAAGCAATGACTGACGTCTGCTTGGCTCGGGGGAGGGGGGTGGTGGTCTGCAGGGGCCATACAGATGGGCCTAGGAAGAAGGTCAGTTTGGGTGCCCAGCAGATGGATCCCCAGTGATCTGGAGAGCAGGGAGGGGCTGAAAAGGCTGGATCCTCCCCTTGCTCCTCGCCCCAGGCCCTGGGGCTCTAACTCCTCCAGGACGCCCTCTCTCCCTCTCTCCCTTTCCTGGTTGGGCAGCGGTGAAGGCTACACAGCCGCTCTGCGCCCTGGAGCCCCAGGAGGAGGCTCCTGGGTTACACAGGGGTCCTGGGTTACAGGGGTCCTGGGTTACACAGGGACACCTCATCTGAGG
>PISX010015387.1:0-49748 GCA_004024625.1 Mellivora capensis | reverse complement strand
TTCATTTTTGCTTTTGTTTCCTTTGCCTTTGGAGACATATCTTGAAAGAAGTTGCTGTGGCTGATATCAAAGAGGTTACTGCCTATGTTCTCCTCTAGGATTCTGATGGATTCCTGTCTCACGTTGAGGTCCTTTATCCATTTCGAGTTTATCTTTGTGTACGGTGTAAGAGGATGGTCGAGTTTCATTCTTCTACATATAGCTGTCCAATTTATTTACTTGACAGAGAGAGATCACAAGTAGGCAGAGAAGCAGAGAGGGGGAGAAGCAGGCTCCTGCTGAGCAGAGAGCCTGATGTGGGGCTCGATCCCAGGACCCTGAGATCATGACCTGAGCTGAAGGCAGAGTCTTAACCCACTGAGCCACCCAGGCGCCCCCAAAATGTAATTTTTAAGAAAAAAATGTTGCCTCTTTTTAGTAGGCTTAAAAGGATAAAATTATTATCACAAAGAACAGAAATTTTCTAACTTTGTTTAAGATGCTATGCAAAGAGAATGGCACAGCCACAGTGACAAACCCTCTAGAAATTTGCACTTTAGTCCAATGCAGCAAAAGTTTAAATTCCATGCCCACATACCACACTGCTCACCCATCTGGCTATAACCACCAGAAATATTTCCCACAAGCCCCCGTTTGTGCTCTTCCAAGAATCACAGAGGATGCTGGACACAGCTTAGCAGTGGTCTGCATGTCCAGCCGGTACCACCTCTGGCTACTCCACTTGCAAGCCTCTGACAAATTGGAAAGACCCGCTGGCTCTCTCCCCTCCCCGAGAGCTCGTCTGAATGACAACGCCATCTGCTGGCTGGCAACTGGAACTCACTCAATGTTCTCTCCTCCCTCAGAACTCTCTTTGACCAGCGGTCCCTCCCCATATTTCTGTATCTCACAGTTCACAATTCAGTTCATTCTGTTTTAGGAAATTGTTCTTTTACATGTATACACACATTCTCTTTCATTCCTAGATTAATTTGCGAGGACTTTCGTAACAAAGCACCTCAAACTGGCTTAAGCAACAGAAATTTGTTGTCTCACAGTTCTGGAGGCCAAAAGTCTGAAATCAAGTTGTCAGCGAGTTGGTTCTTTCTGAAGGCTGTGAGGGAAGGGCTCGTCCCAAGACTCTCTTCTTGGCATGTAGATGGCCATCTTCGTGTCCACATGGTGTTCTTCCTGGATGCATGTCTCTGTGTCTAAATTTCCCTTTTTTGAAAAAGAGATACTAGTCATGCTGCATAAGGGCCTCCTCTTTTTTTCTTTTTTAAGATTTTATTTATTTATTTGAGAGAGAGAGAGCTTGAGAGTTGGGGGAGGCAAGAAGGAGGGGGCAGAGGGAGAAGCAGGTTCCCTGCTGAGCAGAGAACCCCCCCCCTCCCTCAATGAGGCGCTCCATCCCAGGACCCTGGATCATGACCTGAGCTGAAGGCAGATGCTTAACCAACTGACCCACCCTGAAGACCTCTTCTTAACTTAAGTAATTACATCTATGACATTATTTCCAAATAAGGACACGTCTGAGGTTCTCAGGACTTCAACAGATGGTTGGGGGGGGGGGCGCAATTCAGCCCATAACAACTCCCCTACTCCCTCCTTTTAATTTGCTCAAATACCTCAAAGCAATCTTTTATTTCATTCTCTCTGCTGTGCCTCCTCCTACCTACCTTGGCAGCCTTTAAATTATCCTATATATAATGGGAACATGTAAGAATGGTCAAGTCTAGGAAAAAGAAATCCTTGTGCGTTGAAATGTATCTTGACTTGGGTAGAGGTGTGAGCGCCTCCTAGAATCTTCAGAAGACCCTTCCTCACTTTCTTTATTTAAACCACTTTGTTTTCTCTTCCTTAAACACCATCACTCAAGGATTTCCAACACAGCATTTTTCTATTTCAATCACTAATAGTCAAACTGTATTAAATTCTGCTATATTTTCGTTGTCGATATGTAATCTTTTACCTGTTATAAAATAAATTAAAGTAAAAGTCCTTATGAGATGGTAACTAACACCCCCTCCCCCTGCCAAGTTATCACTACAATTCTTGTTCTCTAAGTATTTACAAATAACAGTTATATGGTGGGCATTGTGGTAGATGCGGGAGATAAGAACATGTGAGTGATGATGTCTGCTATAAAGAAATATCCAATCTAGAGGGACAGACAGACAGAACTAATACTCTAAATCTTATAATAGTGGTATTTATAAGATGATATGGCAACACAGAAGATGGAATGGTTAATTAAGCACTAGGAATCAGAAGTCATCAACCCCTATCCTGCCAATAAAGGACAGCATTCTTGGTGAAGGCAAAATGATTGAATGATGACAGAGAAAGTCTGGCATGCAGAAGAGAAGAGCATTTTAGCACATTGAGGGCAAACTGGAAAGTAGATGGCGGACACAAGTGGGACAGCAGATGAAAGAGTCTTTGAACAATCTTCCCTCCAAAACCGGCCTCCATCTACTGCTATGGATTAGTTTGAATTGGTTAAAGTCCCAAGTATGTCAAAGTGATGGATGCCATCTTTGACCCCAGGGACAGACATGTTGCCCGGTGGAAGTGAATGAAGTATTTCTGAGCTTGCTTTAAAAATTGCAGTTCAAGCCTCTTCATCAATTTACCAAGTCATTATAATCATCCAACCAGTGAATTGTTGACACACTATTTCATCTACCCTGCAGATAACTATTAAGGGCGGCAATGTGACCAATCATCCATGGAAACTTTTCATTTTCTCTTGGTAGTTAGTCTCACAACATTTCCACTTGTAGCAATTCGCACAGTTTGTTTGGGACTGAGTTATTTCAGCATTTGCCATGTGCTCACTGAGCTAAAACCTGGATATGCTCTTAAGCAGGCTTTAGAATTATTTCTTTGAAAGGACAGTCTTAGAGTCCCAATTTTCATTAGAACCATTTGATTGTGTCATTGAAAGCCAGAAGGAGCATATCTGCTCTGTTTGTTGTCTATGACAGCAAGTTTTGGTTGCGATCTTGCACAGAGGATCTTTTATTACCACTGATTCTTCACTTTTACTTCTCATTAATTAATATGAGGTGAACATATTCATGAGCCAGGTTGCTCCAACCAAATCCTATCTCCTACTCTGGAATTATCACCTGTCCCCCAAATAGTGCTGCAAACCCAAGAAATCTCTTAAAGCTGAGAGAATTAGAGATCATCTTACCCAACCATATACTTTTCACAGTAAGGTAGCTGAGGCCAGAGAAGTCACAGGACTGATAAGGTTATGCAAGATCCAAACCCGAACCCAGGTCTCTAGGTACTCAGTTCTGCTATTAGTTTTTCCCACTAAAAAAAAAAAAAATCTGTTTTTTCTTTAAAACAAAACAAAACAAAACACCCAGGGGTGCCTGGGTCGCTCAGTCAGTTAAACGTCTGACTCTCGATTTCGGCTCAGGGCATGATCGTGGAGTCCTGGGATCAAGCCCCATATTGGGCTCCATGCTCACTGGGGAGTCTGCTTGAGATTCTCTGTCTCCCTCTCCCTCTGCCCCTCCACCCCCCTCTTTCTCTAAAGTAAGTAAATAAATCTTGAAAAAAAATCTGTTCCCCACCTCTCTCTTCATGTAAACCATGTTAAGGATGTTGATCCTTGTCTAAAAAGATGTAAGCTCGAGTAAAGGATTTTAAGCTGGAGCGAGCATGACCTGATTAGGATGTATTTTCAAAATCCCCTGACGGCAAGAAGAGGACGGCCTGGAAGGAGCATTGTCACAGACAGGTATGGAGTTTGTCACAATCACAACTCTGAAGTGACCCCCTGTGCCTCCTGAAGCCCAGCAGCCCTGGCCACAGCTCAGTGGCCCTGAATGGACCCCTGACAGCTGGGCAGCCGGTCAGCCGCCATGACAGAGGCTGCCCAAACAGAGATGTGCTGGTTTATTATTGTCTCTCCGGAGATTCTGATTGTGTCGTCTGGGACAGGACACCAAGAATCTCTGTGCTCTACAAAGCCCCAAACGATTTCAATGATCAATGAGAAAACAAACGAATGAAAAAGTACTTTTCTAAGGAAAAAAGAAAAGAAGCAAGCAAGAAAGGAAGGGAGGGAGGGAGCATTTTAGGGATGGTCCTCTTCCTGTTTAGACTCCACGGCCAGTCCTGGGGTATGTTTTGTTGACTGGCTCTATGCGCTCTAAGGAGAAGAGACGGTTCTCCAGACCTTTGTGTGTGGAAAGTGGAGGCTAGGCGCACCACCAAGACCAAAAGCAGAGAGACGCCATCTGCCCCGGGGAGAATCTGCTTTTCTAACAGAGGACTTACTCAAGAGCAAAAACACTTTGTTCCTGTTTCCAAGTTTAAATTATAGCCACAGTGATACTGAGAACCTGATGAAAGGACCTTTCAGGTCAGCTTCAAAGTGGAGCGGAGACTAGGCTCTGTCTTCAGAGGGCAAGCTCCACCCACCTCCCCTCCTCGAAGACCCCCCCCCCCCCCGGGGGTGGGGGAGGCGGAGACAAACACGCCCCCTCACCTGGGGTGTGCTCCTGGGTCCTGAACTGATGGAATCAAGATGGGGAGACTTCAAACACGCTGCATTTTTGTGTTTCTTTCCCCCTTCTTCCCTGACTTGCTTATTTCCTTGTGTCTATTTACTCTGTAGATCTCTCTCTCTCTCTCTCTTTTTTCTTCCCAAGAATCTAAGATGAAAAGTCCTCAAAACCAGAAGCTGTCTGGCCGTTATGCACACAGGGTATGATTCTGTGACTCACAAATTCATTCCTGGTTGTCCAGTGGTGATTTGCCTTCCTTCTGGGGCTAAGGGCTGAGAGCTAACTTCTCACGAGATGAACACCGAATCATTTAGGCTTTGAAGAATCCTTTTCATTTTATTTTTAAGAGAACTTCAAGGCTCCCCCAAGGACCCTTATTTTTCCTCAGAAAAATACATTTATTTCAATATCTCAGATACCAATAAACCTAAAGCGATACCAGACAGGTCAGATTAAACTAGCATTGTAATGATCCAACAGCTCGGTTCTGGGCTTCCGAGGTCAACCTTCCAGAAAGAGCATTTCCCCCCTTTATGAATAACAGTAAGGAGCACTTGTATTTTGTTTTTGCTGCAGGCGAAATGTTTTTACATTCTCTTGGGAGGAACTTTCTAGAGCTCTGCACTGGAAACAGGTTATGTGGTATATTATCTCCAGAGTACAAGGACAGGAAATGGAGACTCAAGAGGTTAGGTGATCCACGGAAGAAGGTAGCCTCTGGGACAGGACTGAGGCACAGTCATTCTGGCCCAAGTCTCGGCCTCTGTTCTGCACGGGCCACCACTCAGCTTGGTTCCCACGGAGAAAGAAGCTCATCTCCTGGAATTTACTTTGCCGCCCATAGGCACAGTGGTTAGAGTGCTGTTGAGGAAGAAGTTGGAAGCTCTCTGAAATATATTTCCAGTAAAACTGTATGCAATGTGTGTAATAGTTATTAAAAATTTTTTTTAGATGTGTATGGTGTTTCGAGCCAGTGAATCCTAATCTTTGATAACTCACTCTGGAACACATGTTTAACCTATACAGTTTTAGAGTCATAGGAACTCAAAGCATTTAAACTTATAGGCATATTTTTATTGTAGAAAATTATGATGGAATGGTTAATAGAACTTCCAAGCGTAACAAGATAATAGGATAAAATTCTATGGGAGAAGTGGGATGGAAATACAAGTTCAAGGAGGCAAAAGAACTTTGCAAACTTTCCCACCATTAGAGAAGAGTTTTTCCATGTATTACAAATGGATGACAGCAGTTGTAAAATAACGGTGGAACTTGTACTTCAATGGATGTATTTAAGAGTTACATAATTGTATTATTTTTAAGTATCAATATTTATACTACAATGGGAATTGCATCATTTGCCTCAAATTATATCAATGATAAGAGAATCTTAGATGCATTTTCTTTTTTAGACACGAGCATTACAAAGTTTACTACATTTTTTTTGCCGGTGTGGGAATATAAACAAATGATTTGAAAACCACTGCATTAAGTAGTTGTGGCCTCATCTGAGAGTGGGATGGGTAGGGAAAGGTGCTTGTCTTTTTTTTTTTTTAAAGATTTTGTTTATTTGTTTGATAGGCAGAGATCACAAGCAGGCAGAGAGGCAGGCAGAGAGAGGGGAAGGGAAGCAGGCTCCCTGCTGAGCAGAGATCCCAATGTGGGGCTCGATCCTAGGACCCTGGGATCACGACCTGAGCCAGAGGCAGAGGCTTAACACACTGAGCCACCCAGGTGCCCCAAAAGGTGCTTGTCTTAATAAACTATGTAGTGGGAGAAAGGAACTTTCAATGGAATAATACAAGTCAATCACTAATTTCAATGAGAGACTTCATTTTAGACTCCACTAGATCTGACTTTTTAAAAACCAAAGATGACCCAAAAACTGTAGGACAGAGTATTGACAGAGTATTTTTAAAGGCAACACCTGGATTTAAAAAAAATTGTACTGTTTTGTGTTTGTTACTAAGTTCTGAGTTTCAAGAATCTACTTACACCACGTTTGCACCAAAAAACAAATTAATTAATTTGATGAATAATTTAATGAAATATTCAAAAAATGAAATAATTAATTCAGCTCAGCTGTGTGAGAGGGCTGAGGTGAGGAGAGCCACAGAGGGTTGCCTGTAGATTAGTCCAGACTAGGAGACAGTGTGCACATTCCCAGGAAAGGGACAGTAGAGTAAGTGCTTTTCTCACATCCACAGAACATGCGAGAAGGGATCTCAGTAGTGGGAAGCCCTAGGGTATCCTGGGGGAAGGCGGCCAGGGGTGCAGGAATGCTCCAGAAATATATCTCTTAATGAGTTAGCTGAGATTTTTAAAAATTCATTCATATAACCATGAATAAATATACTTATTCCTATAAAGAGATAGGGCAGTATAAAGTTTATTCCTTTTTTTACAGGAGAACTGAGAAAATTGTTCACATAAATAAGTATATGAAATGGAAGATATTTTGTTACAGGAAAGTCCCTCGACTCTTTGAACTCGGTTAGACTATTCTGTCATCAAAAGTGTTTTTTAATGAGCAGCTTACAGCTCAAAAAGGTCATTCTTCAATTTTGTTCAAAGTAAATACTTGGAAAAACACCTGAGTTGACTTTCTCCACACCAACACCAGCATGAACTTGGCTAGGCAGCCCAGGGTTTTGTGAGCCCCAGGACAATGCAGTGTAGTAAGATTAGGAGTGGAGGAGATCTTTCTTCTGTAAAATGGAGGGACAGCTATGAAAGGAGAGGTGGAAAATTACCATCTTCCTTCCTATCTGTGCACCACTGGACAAAGACATATTAAGAAGTTGGGACGCCTGGGTGGCTCAGTTGGTTAAGCGGCTGCCTTTGGCTCAGGTCATGATCCCAGCGTCCTGGGATCGAGTCCCACATCGGGCTCCTTGCTCGGCAGGGAGCCTGCTTCTCCCTCTGCCTCTGCCTGACACTCTGCCTGTGCTCGCTCTCTCTCTCTCCCTCTCTCTCTGACAAATAAATAAATTAAAAAAAAAAAAGAAGTAAATACACAAGTCCGCTCTTTATCATGGTTCTGCTTCCTGTGGTTTCAGTTATCCGCGCCCAGAAGCAGATGACCTTTCCTCTGATGTGTGGTCAGAAGGTCAAGAGTAGCCTAATGCTACGTTGCAATGCCCACATCATTCCCCTCCCTTCGTCTCATCGCACAGGCATTTTACCATCTCACATCTTCACCAGAAGGTGGGGGAGTGCAGTGCAATAAAATATTTTGAGAGAGAGAGAGAGACCACATTCACAAAACTTCTATTACAGTAGATGGTTACAGTTGTGCTATTATTGCTTATTGTCGTTAATCTCTTACTAGGCATTATTTATAAGTTAAACTTTATGACAAGTATGTATGTATAGGAAAAAGCATAGTCTCTCTGAGGTTGGGTCCTAAGGGCTGTTTCAGGCATCCACTGGGGAGGTCTTGAAATGAATTCCCCATGGATAAGGGTGGGGCAGACTACGTATATGGATCTTGATGTTTAGAACATCATTTTCCTAAAGCTATCTGGGAACTGCACACTCTTGGGAAAGTTTTTGTGTACTCCAGAGTAAGGGTTTGTGAGATCATGGAAAACATATATTGGCCTCTAACTCTGGTTCCTGGTACAGGATTCCTGAAACTCTTGTAATTTCCTTGGGGAGGTGGGGGTGGGATGATCACCTAATGTAGTGACTCTGGGTGGCCTCTCGGATGGCTCCTGGCTGAGAGCTAGTCACAGGAAAGCCCGAGCCATGATGAGAAATGTGGAATTTTAGTCCCACCCTGCTTCTCTTGAGAAGGGAGAAGGGCTGAAAAGAGATGATTGATCACACGTACAGGATGAAGCCTCCATAAAATCGGCAAAGTATAGAGCTTGGAAAGCTTCTTTTTGGTGATCATGTGGAGGTTCTAGAAGACAGGCATGTCTGGACAGGACGTGGAAGCTCTGTGCCCCTTCCCACATACCTTCACCCTACACATCTCTTCCATCTTGGCGCTCACCGTATCCTTTATCAGATCCTTTTGTAATGAACCAGTAAATGTAAGTAAACTGTTTTTCCTGAGTTCTTAGAGCTGCTCTAGCAAATTAATTGATCCCAAGGAGGAGGTTATAGGAACCTCCAATATGCGGTTTGTTGGTGAGAAGCACAGGTGACAAATTGGGCTTGTGCCGGACATCTGATGTGTGTGTGGTGGGGGTAGGGCGGTCTTATTGGACTGAGACCTTACCCATTGGAATCTGATGCTATCTCTGGGTAGAGTGTTGAAATTCAATTAAATCAAAGGAGACCTAGCTGGTGTCCCAGAGACTTGCTTGTGATGGGGCAAACTCTACACTTTTGATGACCAAAGTAGTAGAGGAGACACACAGGGAAGAAACACACAGATGGGACACTGAGATTTTCCATTGTGTTCCAGCTTGGGGACCACTACCCAGTTCATCTTCAGGCTCTACCCTGTCTCTCATTTTTCTGTCCTCTGAGCTCTTGTTTCTGCCCTCTGTAAATTTCCTTGGCATCTGCCTGCCCCCTCAAATCTCTTGTGTGGTCTCTTGGCTCCACAGTGACCTTCCAAGGGTCAGTTCCATCCTTTTCCTCTTTTCCAGCCAAGCACCTCAGAACTCAGCTTGAGTCTAGTGCAAAACAAACAAAACCCAAACAAACAAGAAACAGACATTTGTTTTAAGCATACTTGGTCAGCTCCATATTAATAGCTCAAAACTGAATAAGGAGGTCATCTCCAGTACCTCCGCGGGCTCCTTTTCTACCAAGTTATCCAAAAAGAGAAGGAGAAGAGGTAAAGCACTCTAGAAACAGCCACTCCTATAATAATTATGGGGACAGGTATCAGTTATTGCTTAATAAGTCTGTGGTAAAAAACCTTGCATACATTAACTGAAATATTCCTCATAATAGAGACAATCTGTGGTCAATTGTATCCTCATTTTTTAAAAATTGTATCCTCATTCTATAGCAAAGGAAACTAGGGATCTGGCAGGTTAGAATGTCTGCTGTATATGACTAACTGGAAGAGCCTGAATTAAAACCTATGCTGTTCTGATTCCCAAGTCAATGGTCTTACCCATTGAGCCTCCTAGCAGCAAAGTCACATGAAAAGTAACCATCTACATCTCACGTTAATATTAAGGATGGTTAAGAGGTAATGCTTCAGGAGTCATTGCCCCTTTATTAACCTTACCTTTCTTTGTCCTTCCAACCCTTGATCTTCCTCTTTCAGCTCTCCTCATTATGCTTTAGGTGCACCCGTCTTTGAAGTCCCTTAAAAGCACCCATGAGGATTGCCTCATTCCTCCCAGGGTTGAAAAGCTCAGTACACATGGGTCTGGTGGGCAGGATACTCAGGGTTTGGATCTGTTTCTAATGTCACATTCCTTTTCTGGACTATTTTTTTCCCTCTGAAGCCCACACAGAGTAATTAATATCAAATAGTAAGACAAGTTATTCATTAATTCACACCTGGCGAGGAGCCCGTGAACCGGCACCAAAGCCAGACTCCGTGCAATTTAGTTTTGTTGAGCTGGACAAACGGAGGAGAAGAGAACATGTAGTCACCGCTGGAGAATTCAGGCTTTAGTGCAGTCATGAAAGCTGGACAGCAACCAAAGAGAGGAGCTAGGAAATTGGAAGCCATATGGAGCGGCCATGTAGACAAGGGCTGCTGAACTCAAGTGACAGATGCTTTGGAGATGGGACATTGCTGAAAATATTACGTGGCCCATGGACAGTGGAAGGCTTTATGTGGTTAAAACCACAGAGCTAACTGAACTTTCGGAAGTTCTGCGTCGGCAGTCAAAAGGGGCATTGGATTAGCTAAACCATTGTTCTGAAACTGGTTTTGTTCCAGCAGCGCAGGCTGTATCCCTAGGCTTGATGAGATGCACGGAAAATGAGTGGAAAGTCCCACCTTTGCAAATGCCATCTGCTTGATTACTGCTCAGCTGTGGTGTCCCAAATTCCCCCCACTAGATACCCTTCTGGGTTGAGGCACTCCAGGTGCTGTTATAATGTGTACCTTAATAGTTGGTTGCAAGATTCTAACAAGAGAGCCAATCATTCCCCTTTCATTTAAAAAAAAAAAAAAAAGATAACCTAACTATCCTGTTCAGTTTCCCTTTTCCACCCAGTAGGCTTCGGGACTATGCATTACTGGGTTGGAGGCACTGCCACCCCCTGGTCAGGCCGATCACCACCAGCTCAGGCCACCAGTGCTACAGCAGCTCTCTAAGCTAGAGCGGCTACAGTCATGGTTTTGCTCTACCCTGGCAGGGAGAAGGCACTTGGACTCTGAAAAGCAATATCAAGTCGAGTTCACTACCAGTTTTGCTTGGGATGTTTGCTCTTCAAAGAAAGTATTTCTGCAAAATTTTCTTAGGTTTATAGAAATACAGTAGAAAAAAAATCTATCTTCCCTTTCAATAATGTATTAAAGTTCCTGAAAAATCACCCTCACTAACAAGTGAGTAATTCACTGTGGGTTTTTTAAAAATTGAGGTGAAATTGACATAACATAAAATTAATCATTTTTTATTTAATTTTTAAAGATCTTATTTATTTATTTGACAGAGAGAGAGACAGGGAAAGAGGGAACACAAGCAGGGGGAGTGCAAGAGTGAAAAGCAGGCTCCCTGCTGAGCAGGGAGCCCAACATGGGACTCAATCCCAGGACCCCGGGATCAGGACCCGAACCGAAGGCAATTGCTTAATGACTGAGCCACCCGGGCACCCCAACTAATTTTTTTTTTATTTTACTTATTTATTTGAGAGACAGAGAGTAAGGGAGAGTATATGAATAGGGGGAGGGGCAAAGGAGAAGCAGGCTCCCCACTGAGCAGGGGGGCTTGATCCTAGGACCCTGGGATCATGACCTGAGCCGAAGGTGGACTCTTAACCAACTGAGCCACCCAGGCGCCCCTAAAATTAACCATTTTAACAGAAGCAATTCAGCCATCAAAGCCAGACTCGGTACAATCTGGTTTCATTGAGCTGTACAGATAACCGAGAAAAAGAACACTGAGTTACCACCAGTTTCGTTGTTGTTGTTTGAGGCTGCAGTGGGGTAATAGAAGCTAGACAACAGAGGTTTTCTTGTGTTCACAATATTGTGCACCCAGTACTCCCATGGAGTTCCAAAACACTTTCATAACCCAAAAAGAAGATCTTGTGCTTAATAAGCAGTTACTTCTAATTCTCCCTGCCCCCCCAGCCCCTGGCAACTACCAATCTATGTTCTATCTCTATGGATTTACCTGTTCTGGTTATTTCATATAAACAGAATCATATAGTATGAGACTTCTTGAGTCTGGCTTCTTTCACTTAGCATAAGGTTTTCAAGGTTCGTCCAGGTTGTAGTATGTATCGGTGGTTCATTCCTTTTCGTGGCCGAATAATATTCCATTGTGTGGATATACCATACATCGTTTCTCCATTCATCTGTTGATAGACATTCCAGTTGTTTCTATCTTTTGGCTTTTGTGAATACCACTACTTTGAACATGGGTTTACATGTATTTGTTTGAACACCTATTTTCAATTCTTTGGGGTATATTCTTAGGAATGGAATTGTTAGGTCATATGGTTAAGTATGTGTTTAAATTGTTTTAAAGATATTATTTATTTGAGAGAGAGATAATTATTGGGGAGAGGGACAAAGCGGGAGGGAGAAGTAGGCTCCCCAATGAACAGGGAGTCTAACCAGGGGCTCCATCCAGGACCCTGGGATCATGACCTGAGCTGAAGTTGGACGCTTAACGACTGAACCATGCAGGGGTCCCTATTTAACTTCTTCTCCTTTTTTTTTTTTAAGATTTATTTATTTTAGAGCAAGCTTGAGACAGAGAGAGTGAGAGAGGTAGGGAGGGGCAGAGGGAGAGGAAGAGTCTTAAGGAGACTCCATGCTGAGCATGGAGGCCTACATGGGGCTTGATCTCACGACCCTGAGATCACAACCTAAACTGAAACCAAGAGGTGGTCACTTAACCAACTGGGCCACCCAGGCACCCCTATGTTTAGTTTTTTAAGGAACTGTTAATGTGTTTTCCAGAGACTGTAACATTCACATATCGCCGTGACTTTCTCACGGCAATATGTAATTTCTCTACATCCTCCCTAATACTTGTTATTTTCTTTTCTTTTTATTTTTTGTCATAACCAATGTAGAGAATGTGAAGTGTTATCTCATTGTGGTGGTATTTTGCATTTTCCTAATAACTAATGGTTTTGAACATCTTTTCATGTGCCTATTGGCCATCTGTATATCTTCTTTGGAGAAATGTTTATTTAGGTATTTCACCCATATTTTAATTGGGTTGTTTGTGAGTAATTCACTTTAAAGAGTGATATTTATGGCTTCAAAAAACCATTCATAGTTAGCATTTTCTAACTTGTGGAGGTAATGACAGTCAGCAAGCCTCCTGACTCATTATATCTTTACCTTGACACTATTTCAAGAGATGCTCTTCTGAGATCACAGTCCCAGATAATAGCCACACTAATATTTTGAGTCTCTACTATGTGCTGGAAATTGTTATAAGTGCTTTCATGTTTATTACTAATTCATCAAATCATCATAACCTATGGAAATATGAGCTATAGAAGAAAAAACCCAGAGTCAAAGGCATTTAGTAACTTGGTCCAAATCACATAGCTAGAAAGTGGTGGAACCGGGATTGAAACCCAGTTCAGACAGACATTAGTAGAGGTAAAATAAGATTAGATCAAGATGGTCCTCAACTCAAATTTTTGTCCTGTTAATCGTCCCTAAAAGGTGGCTTTAGGTTGGTTTATACTCCAGAGTTCTATAAAGCTATTATGACAGGAAGATGAACGACCATGTATAGAACTGAACTTGCTCAAAAGAAGGACAACCAGGTGAGTCTTAAAATTTTGTCTGTGCAAATAGAAAAGATGTTGACAAAAATAAACACCCATGAGGTAAAATGGACAACTTTCTGTGAAGAACCGTAGGAATGTCCACTCATGAATGGGGTGGATGATGGAGGACATGCGGAGTAAGAATGTGGCTTTAGAGGTGCTAAGACGCGGAGGACTCCATAAAAAGAACCCGCGGACTGTTCACTCCCCTGTCATCAGGAAAATGGGTGAACAACCGGCAAGACTGGTAGATGCGTCATCACGTGATACCTTAATGAAAACCAGGAGACCAACATTTGCTCACCAAGAATTTAAAAAAAAAAAAAAAAAGAAAAAGAAAAGAAAAGCTCAGTGGCATGTCCTATATTTTAACACAGAAGAAAAGTCCAGGCTAATTATATTGAGTAAGGTTTTTTCTTGTTTCTTTTTTTTTAACTGGATTCATTTAGCACAGGATGTGTCCGAACTTCTTCCTGAAAGTATGCTAAGTAGTCTTTGAAGATGTTGTTGGCTCAATGAAATGCATTAATAAACCTAAAAATGTTAATATGTCTTTATATAAGTGAATCATGAACACGAAATACAGCTTATTCCCCCAAAGCCTTCATTTCCCCCACCCACTTCCATCCTTTTAGTTACTTCCTATTCCTTTCTTTTAAGTCTTTTTCCCTCATTAAAAATGACTTACAACTTCATAGCAAGAATTGAGATCTATAAGAAACTATTATAAACCGGAGAGCTAAAGGCCAGAAAAGAAGGGAGGAGTCTTGGAAAACAAAATCAATTTGGACCAAAGCAGAGAGCAAAATTGGCAAAGAGCAGGTTGAGAGCAGACTGCTCAAGGGCACGGGTTCAGCTGTGTGGTCCATGTCTGATAGTAAATGGACTTCATAAATAGCCAATCATCGAATGTGTAGGCATTCCTTTTTGAAATACCAGTACACGTAGAACAAGCTGATGTTTGACCAGGATAAATATCGGAGACTACTATGAAACTCACCACCACCGTGACGCAAATGCCACTCAGCAAGGGGGCAGAGAGCAGCGACTGTTTCCTTGTGTTTAATGAAATGGCCTCTTACACCACTAGGCATATTATCAAATGATGCTCTTTTCAGAATCTGTTTCATGGAGAGTTGAGTGGATGTGGTCATGGGAAAGTAGCTGGAGGAAGAGAGATTGCTAGACAGAGAGTTAGGAGCGATGTCCCTGTGGAGTATGGTTTGGAAGAGGATCTGTAAGGAAGAGAATGGGTGACCAGGCAGGAAGTATGTGGGAGGCTCTTTCAGCTGGAGTGGGGAGTGGGGAACAGAGACATCCTGAGGAACAAGGCAAAGGTCATGAATGTGTCTGCTTGGGAAAGATGCGAAAAGGAGCCCAGCGAGGTGAGCGGGATGAGAACGTCGCAACGGCCCCGTGCACAAATGCAGAAGGGGGACATGACCTGTGGCTGGGTCAGAAAGCCTAGAGAGTGAGATAATCCCAGAAGAAGTATTTGGTCTCGAGAAACCAAAAGCACTGAGCTGCTAAGAGTGTGAGTGAAAGCCCACAGGTCGCATGGGCAAGGTCTTTCCGTCAAAGCAGGTTTTGTTTTCCTTCAGCAGATGTTGGAAACCTTTAATGCAACACTGACCTAGGGAGGCTAAGTATCATTTCCATCTCCATGATTTATGTGGTTGGCAACAAGAAAGGTGGAAGACTAATGTGTAGAGCAGCGTGGCTCTCAACTGGGGGCAACGCTGCGTGCCAGGGGATGTTTGGCAATGTTGGGCAATGTCTGCAAACATCGCTGGTTGTCGGGACTGTGGCAGGGAGGTGACCGGAACTGGCAGCTAGTGGGTGGGGGACAGGGATACAATGCTTAGGACAGCTCCTGCAACAAAGAATTATCCAGTCCAAAATGTGAGTAGTGCCAAGGTTGAGAAGCTCTGGTATAGACTGACCCACCATTTTCCTTCTCTTACGCTTCATGCTGAGGAGACACACACACACACACACAGCGAATTCGGGAATCTGAGTCTGGGTCCCAGGTGTCAAGGTGGTGTGGACTGACATCTGGAGACTAGCAAGTGACCGAATAATGACAATAGTAACAGCTACCAATTTTGAGGGTCAGGTGTTGGGTATGGTTCTTTATTTATCTCTCATTTCACCTCTACAGCAGCCCCGGAGGGTGGGTGTTCTCCGTTCAGTTCCCCAGAGGGAGATGCTGAGATTCAGTTAGGAACAGGATCCTGTGTCCAGGATCACACAGCCAGCCCCTCAGCGGGCTTAGAGGGATTTAGAAGGCAGCTCTAGAGATGGGAAGGCCACATCTTTTGATGGGACTGTTTCCATACCCCTTGTGATGCCAGAGCCTGTTTGATTTGGGACATTTTGCAGTAGAGAGAAAAGCTCATTCAACGCTCAGCTGTTTGGTTTAACCGATGACATTTTGGTCTGTTCCAGACCTTCACTTCTTTGATTGCCTGGATGATGGTGAAGCTGAGTGAGGCTCAGAAATGTCTGTTGTTTTAGGTTTGGATGGGGGAGGCAGTGAAAAGAAGGTGGCTTTCCATTAGTCTGACTTCATCTCTGTTCTATAACGTAATACATTTCATCTGTCATAGATATGTATCTATGAATCCTTCCTCCTTCCTACCCTCCCTTCTTTCCTTCCTTTCTCCCTCCCTCCCTCCTTCTCTCTCTCTCTCTCTCTCTCTCCTCTTTCTTTCTTTCATGGGACAGCACACAGCCTATGATTGTTTTTCTATATAACAGACTGTTCTGTTTTCTTAAACACTTCTGCCCCTTCCCATGCTGTTTCGAGCCCAAGTACATTATTAGCCCAGTGCCATGCCCTCAGCAAACATCTCATAAATGTTAGCGGTGATTATTATTATTTCTTCATCTCGGTGCTTGTTACAGTATGGGGCCGGCTATCCTGTCCATTTACCTGTCTCCTCTCCAGGACTGGGACCTCCTGTGAGGCAGGGACTGTCCCTTTCTCATCGTTGCAATCCAACTCCTGGTAAATGTCCAGCAGTCAATAAATACTTGTTGAATGACTGTTCTATTAAAAGGTAGGCAGCTCATGAAAGCTCTGTACCAATGAAAAATAAATAAATAAATAAAAGGTAGGCAGCAACTGCAAGGTTGATGGTCCAAGAGGTATGATTTTATGCTTGCCTTCAGCCCTTCTTAAATTTCAAGACAATAACTGAAATGTTAAAAGCTTGAAATTTTTAATGTGCATGTTTATGTACGTATTCTAATTTTTAAATAAAAGTTCATTTAAAATCCAATAAAAAAGAGGAAAGAAAAAAGAGAAAGAAGCAAGGTGTGGTTCGAACTGTCCTATCACCTCATTTTTTTTCTAAAAGATGCGTATGGTTAGACCTTAGGATTAGAAAACAAACAAATGGGACCTTGACTCAGTAAATAGGGCTTTTCCTTTTTTGCATTGGTTCATGGAGTGCAAATTACAGAAAATGGTTTTTGTAGTTCTTGGCTTGATGATCACCCTGGAAAATGATTTTGGAATGCTTGTGATTGCAAGAGATTGTTTATTCCATTACTTTCACTCTGACCAAGCCCACGTCTTTCTCTAAAGTAGGTCTTATTTTTAGAGTTTATAAATCAAATGTATTGTAGAGATGGAATGCAGCATGAAATGTGCTCACAAATAAAAATTCAGCCTGATTCTGCAGTCCTTACACAGCAGAAACAGAAGTGTAGCCACTAAAACTTTTTCCTTCATGAGGCTGTAACTTTGGGAACTTTTTGAGATAGCTAACGTGTTATTATTTAAAAAAAAACTACTTTTAAAGAAAATTTGGTTATTTGAAGAAATATGTAGGAGGAGAGACAAAAACCAACACTTAATTCTTACTCATTCCAACATTTTGGGACAACAAATTTTAAATATTTTAAGTACACTGAAGATACAGAGATATTTAAAATGAGCATAAAAATGAGAACAAGCAGAAGAAAGCAATTCATTAGCACGTGACCACTTCTGTACCTAAAACAAGCCACGTAGCCTTGTGAATCTTGTACACTCTCTGCCCAGTCCCTCACCTGAGAGATGAAAGAGTTGAACCTTGTTTTTTCAGGTTCCTTCCTGGTCTCCTCTTCATGATTCCCTACTTCTCACTCTCTAGTCTATTAACCATTTCATTCGTCATCCATATTTTACATAATGCTGACCCCACAGCCATTTGGAGGAGTGTTATTTTAGACACAAGTCCAGTGAGAATCTCTCCATTGGCTTGATAATGGAACCAGCTTCCAGAGGAAGTCAAGTTGCTCAGGGAAGGACTAGACCCGTGTATTTGACTGCTGATGAGCTGCCCCTAGATACATTATGGGGAACTTTCTTATATCTTTGCTGATGGCATCCGGGTGCCTACAGATCTCCAGCTCTTACCCCCCCGACCCAGGGGTCCCAGCCACTGGAGGCCTTCAATTGCCCATGACCTTCCCCACTTTCTCACTATGAATCTCAGACTCACCACTGCAGATTGGTTTCCTTGCCCCAGTAAATCCCATTCAGATATATACCTTAAAACCTATTGTGCACATTTCGTATGAGCCCTGGTGACTTTATTCCTTAGAAAGTTTTTATTTCTATTAGCTCACTGGCTGTTCAAAAATGGCAGTATTCAACAATAATCTCAGAACATCTGGTTTCTAAATATAGTCCTGCTATTAGAAAAAAGAAAAAAAGAAAAAGAAAGGAACCTGTGTGTTTCACTTTACCTTACTTGACTCATCTGGAAAAATGGGAAATACTCACAGCCTTTGTTCCCCCACTCAGATACTGTAAGAATAAAATGAGCTATATAGGGAACAGAGGGCTGAACGTTTTTGGTAAGGCTGATGTCAATATAAAGTAATATTCCACATGAAATTAATGCTAGAACAATCTCCAAGAAACATTTTTAAATGTGTGTGATTCCCTTTTGTGTCTGATGCCTGATAAATTATAGCTTTCGGATCCAAGTTAATAGAGCGGTGGGAAAGAATCCTCCCTCTCCCCACGCCTCCCACCCCCTCTTTTCTCCTTGCCTCAAACATCTGGCGGCCCTTTGTAGTTCTGGATGATTTGATTTGGAATTCATTAGTAATAATTGATGTGCTTTCTGGAATTTGTTTAAACAGTTAATCATGTGGTGAGGAGCTAAGCCAAAAAGGATTGTTCAAATGGAGCCTGCCAACCTGGTAGAACCGAGATAGGCAAGCATTGAGTGCTCGGTGCCTGAGGCTTTAGAAAACTCCCTACAGCCCTGCCCCTCACCCGACTCGGGTGTGAGGGAGCTTGTCCATCATGAGGACAACCTTGTAGTGTTTTTAAGAGCTCCCTTTTGGCAGAGTGATGAGAACACCCAAAGACATTTGGACTTTAATGACTATAGGTCATGGGGCCACACACTTCAAGAACTAGGAATTTGTCTTCAAGAAGTTTAAAATCTGAAAATTTGGAGGAAGAAAAAAAAAGTGTCCATACAGGCAACCCTAAGCAGCATGGGGAGGATTATTCAAAGGCAAGGGTTTATCCACATTGTGGGGGTCGTGGAACTCTACCGGAATCTGATGAAAGGTATTGACAGGTGTGTGCTGCACACGTATGACATGTACGGAGGTGTTTGTGAGCAGGGATTTGTGTGCAATTCCACTGGGCATACAAGTGCAGCGGGTTCACAGACTTCCTGAAGCATGTCCAAGGACCCAAGTCAAGAACCCTTGGAAAGATGTGTTGTGGTGAGCACTGGGTATTATACGCAACTAGTGAATCATTGAACACTGCATCAAAAGCTAATGATGTACTATATGTGGCTAACTGAACATAATAAAATTTTTAAAATTAATTAGTAATAATAAAAAAGAATCCTTGGAAAGAGTGATGGTAAAATAACAAATATGTTGGTTATGAATCTTTCTATTATAAGTAACAGAAAGCCCGTCTGTTTTTTATAAGCAAAATTATAAAATTATTAGAGCAATGGGCATCAAATTACCCTCAAACTGTTATAAAAGTTTCAAAAAGTTGGGATGCCTGGGTGGCTCAGTTGGTTAAATGTCTGCCTTTGGCTCGGGACATGAACCCAGGGTCCTGGGATCGAGTCCTGCATAGGGCTCCTTGCTTCTCCCTCTGCCTGCTGCTGCCCCCTGCTTCTGCTCTCTCTCTCTGACAAATAAGCAAATAATATCTTTTAAAAAAAAAGTTTCAAAAAGTGTACTCTCAGCTTCTGAACTTACCTTGTCAAGGATCAGTGACAGACTCTGTAGGCCGCTATGGATCCATGAGCCCCTCTGTGTAGCCAGACCTGTATCAGAGCCCAGCTTGTTCATTCAGGGACAGGGACAGTACTCTAGAAATTTCTCTTCACTCTACTGAATCATCAGTTTTGCCCTCTTTACTAGATAACTATCATAAGCATTCATGCATACTGTTAAGAAAACTCAGTTCAAACTGACTTAATCACGAAAGGAATTGATACTATGATCATACAAAAACCCATTGAAGCATTTTAAAGGCTCTTTTCTCCCTAGATAGTTCAGCATACCTTTCTAAAAAGCAAAGCCAGTTTTTATACAATAATTATGCTAATATCACACTTGAGAAAATGTAACAATAATTCCTTAATAATGCCTTACATTCTAATGTTCCCCAATCATTCCCCCAATGTTTGTTTAGAGTTGGTTGTTTTCAGCAGGGTCCAGATTAAGCCCATATGCTGCATTTGTTTGCTCTTTTTCCTTAGTCTCTTATAATCTTCAACAGCTTCTCCCCTATCAACACACACACATGCTGTCTTCTCCCCTGCCATTGACGTGTTGAAAAGATGGCTAAGGTGTATTGTCAAAGTTTTCACATCCGGGATGTCTCTACTGGCTTCTTCATGGTGTCATTTAACCAGCTCATCTATCCTTTGTTATTTCCTAAAAACTGCTACATTAGATCCAGAGTCTTGATAAAATTTGAGTTCAAACTTCTTGGTAAGATACTTGATAGTGATGCAATGTATTCCTAATGCATGACATTGGAGACATAATGTCTTACCCTCTCACTTTTAGTGAGAAATGAAAATTGATAGTGGGTTCAGGTGATGACAACTTTGTCCCTCCTTTGTAAAAACACACTTCTTTATTTGTGACCAACAAATCATGGGTGAATTGATATGAAGTGTTACAAGTGTCAAAGAAGGTTACCTCTGCAGTAATTGGCTAAAGCTTGAGTTTGTGGGGCTTCTTATGTGGGATGTTATTTCGTTTAACTTCCCTTCCAAAACACATGGAATATTTCTGTGAAGCTTTTGGCCTCCAGCCCCCCAGGAAGTATGATTGATATGGAAATTCCTGGACAAGACTGGATCATTTTTGCTTTAGTGTGAATTAAGTATCTGCAGTGTGCTATGCTCTTCTTATCCAGCCCCTTGTTCTTTCTCTTCCTCAAGAGCCTAGAACCTGGCAAATCTTAGAAAAGATTGGTGACACTGAATATTTGATACTGCACTTTCCACAAAACAATGATTGTTGTTAGAATTCAAACATTTCTCAAATTTTCTTTATATTTCATAGTTATCATATTTGCTTCCTTTCATCTTTATCTACTTCTTCACCTGTAGAACCTCAGACTTTCCCTTTTTCTTTTTTTTTTTAAGATTATTTATTTATTTATTTGACAGACAGAGATCACAAGTAGGCAGAGAGGCAGGCAGAGAGAGAGGGGGAAGCAGGCTTTCCGCTGAGCAGAGAGCCCGATGCGGGGCTCGATCCCAGGACCTCAGGATCATGACCTGAGCCGAAGGCAGAGGCTTAACCCACTGAGCCACCCAGGCGCCCCTTCTTCCCTTTTTCTTATAGGTAAACATTATCGTCACAGGAAGTCATTTATTTAGCTATATATGCCCCCTCAGAGCTTGAATTGATAGATGATATCATGGAAAGACTTCAAAGACCCAAGTTTTGATCCTTTTTACCACATACCTTGTTGGTCAGAGGCAATTTATGTTTTACTGGTATTTGCTTTATTTGAAGTAGTCACCTTTCTTTTGGAATTCTAAAAATATGCCCTTTCAATTTTGTGAAGATATGATGATAGGAAGAGTTATCACAGATTACATTTTCCAATTATATTATCAAAATAGAATATAATTAAATAAAATAAAAAATTTGGAACTAGGTTAAAGACAAATTATAGCACTATTTATAAACCTCTCACAGGATGCCTGAGTGGCTCAGTTGGTTAAGTGTCTGCCTTCGGCTCAGGTTATGATCTCAGGGTCCTGGGATTGAGTCCCACATCAGGCTCTCTGCTCAGCAGGAAAAGCAGAGTCTGCTTTTCCCTTTCCCTCTGTTCTCTCCCCCACTTAAATAAATAAATAAAATCTTTAAAAAAAATAAACCTCTGACAAGCAAATTTACCATAAATCTTTAACAAATGGCCTTTCAGATGCAGATGCATTCCTAAACTTGCCCAAATACATAAGCATTATAGAATTTTCGGGGTTTTTAAAAAGATTTATTTATTTATTTAGAGAAAGCATATTCAAAAGCAAGCATGAACAGGAGGCAGGGCAGAGGGAGAAGGGGAGAGAGTATCATCCCAAGCAGACTCTGTAGTGACCAGGGAGCTGGACAGGGCTCAATCCCACGACCCCGAGATCACGACCTGAGGTGAAATCAAGAACCAGAGGCTTAACCAACAGAGCCACTCAGGTGTCCCAGAATTTTGGGGTTTTGAGGCATTGGAAAGTCATGGAGTTAATATGCATCTTATCTATGACTCTCGGATTCCAACAAATAGAGGGTCAATCACCCTCTGCTCTGGTTTTCCTGGGAGCAGATCCTTCCTGTCTTGTGCATTCCCCTAGTTATTTATTATGTGCCTGCAGTGTGCCCGCTGCTGTGCGAGGGGCTAGATGACCTCAAGAGAGAACTTTGTGGGTAGAGAGAACAGGAAAAGTACAGATGAGGCAAAAGAGATCCTTGAACAGAGCAAGATGGTTCTGGATGCTAAGAGTCAAAACAAAACACAGTGCATCCAATAATCCCCATCAGGAATTTCTGCTTGACCTTCCCCCCTCCCAACCTGGCCATAGTGACAGCTGCTACAGCAGACTTGCCTAATGGGTCTTAGGTCTCCATTGATGTTCGCCACTCAAGTAGTGTTAAACTGACCCACATTCCCTGTGGAAAGGTTTCATGATCTACTATAAAAAATCAAGATAGTACAGAAAAAGGATGGGAAGGGTTGTTTTGCCAGTTTCTCTTGCATCTCCATCTGGTGTTATTGAAAATAACTCCAGGCACCTTGCGGGTCTTCTAAGAGCCTAGAGATGGTCTGCATGTCCATGTCATTTCCTAGCCCACCCTGGCCCCACTATATCCCCGAGAATGGCCGGTGGACGGTGCAAAGTAACCTGTAGACTTGGCTGTCTCAGAGCCTGTCAGCCAGGGAGACAAGGCGGTGGAGAGGAGCGACTCTGAGCCAAGCTGCTGTCATAAGGGGACAAGAAGGAGATGACAATTGCTATTCATAATGCCAACCACTGTGGGATACCCTGTGCTTCGCTCGGGCTTGGGATGATGTTTTCTTTTTCTTTTTAAAGAAATTCTTTTTTTTAAAAAAGATTTTATTTATTTATTTGACAGACAGAGATCACAATTAGGCAAGAGAGGCAGGCAGGGAGAGAGAGGAGGAAGCAGGCTCCCTGCTGAGCAGAGAGCCCAATGCGGGGCTCAATCCCAGGACCCTGAGATCATGACCTGAGCCGAAGGCAGAGGCTTTACCCACTGAGCCACCCTGATGTTTTGATGATGAAAGCCCTGATGTTTTCTTTCCAAGAGAATAGACCATTATTCTTATTCACAGACATGGAGGCTTATGGCTCCCAGTTGTCCTTTAGGACGTTCAGGGTCTCTCTCCTTTCTTCTTCTCTCTTTTTTCTTCTTGTCCTTATCCTTTTCTGTTTATTTCCTTCCCCTCCTTTACTCCTTTTGTTCTTTCTCTCTTCTCTCTGTCTCTGTCAACTCTCTCTCACTCTCTCCCCCTCTCTGTGTCTCTGTCTCATTCTCTCTCCAGCTATGTCTTCTCTGCAGATGGACAAGCATTCTGGGCACTGATTGAGAGACTGAGATGAAAGTCTTCCAGCAGCTTGAGGTGGACAGACCATTGGGCTAGGGTTCAGGAAACCTGGATTCTCCGCCTGGCTTTGTCATTAATATTTGTGACAGGCAGGTTAAGATGAAAGATGTAAATGTGCTTTGAAAATTAGTACAGAGTACAATTGTCTATTCTTCTCAAGCCACAGTGAGGCTGGGGCTGCCCAAGGACAATAAGAAATCTGTTCAGTCTCCCATTGTTGTACCTGGCATTGGGTTAGAGGCTCCACTCAGCCTATAGAGTTATTTCTGAGTTTAAAAAGACCCACTTCTAGCAAGAAAGCCTGAAGAATTCAGGCAATACCAGACATGCGGCGCAACCTGAGAATGCAATAATTCCTGAGCTCAGTTTAAAATCAAGGTTAATGTTGTCCTTCTGAAGTCTCTGCTCCATTTACCTCCGTGCCAAGGATTACTGCCACGCTGAGTGATGGGGTCCCTGGACCCAGCTCTGCACCATGAGAAGCATAACATAGACAGATGTTGTTATCTCTAATTACACTCTTGAATGAACCACCACTGATCTCTCCGGTACGGGTGTGTCCTCAAACACAGGCTGCAGGGAACACAAGCGACTTTTACAAACTGCTGTGGGCGTGCTTAGGGCGATGTTTGCTTCATGATACCCATACTTTCAAGGCCTCTTTTCACTTCATTTCATTTTCCCAACCCGAAGGATACAAAGGATGGCAGATACATCAAATGAGACGCTTGCGAAACTGAACGACCTGGGGCAGTTTAGGGCTTTGAGGAAAGAAAGCAGAGGTTGTAAGTAGGGTTTTCTAGTCCAGTGACCTGGGAACTGCTTAGAATTCTTGGGCCCCACTGAATCAGAAACTCTGGGGAATGAGGCCCAAGAATCTGTATTTTTTAAAAAGATTTATTTTGCGTGGGAAGAGCAGAGGGAGAGGGAGAGAGAGAATCCCAAGCAGACTCTGCACTGAGCACAGAGCCCGACATGCAGCTTGATCTCAGGACCCTGAAATCATGACCGGAACTGCAATTAAAAGTCAGATTTTCGAATGACTGAGCCGCCCAGGCGCGACTGTGAGAATCTGCATTTTAATAAGCCTTCTAGGTGTCCTGATGCACACAGAATGTATTCTTTTCCTGCTGCCGTAACAAATTACCACAAACTTGGTGGCCCAAAGCAACACTGATGGGTTATCCTGCCTTCTAAAGGTCAGAAGTCCATGTCAGTCTCACAGGCTGAGATCACAAGGTTATCAGGGCTGCATTCCTTTCTGGACGTTCCGAGGGAGGACTGTTCCCCTGCCTGTTCTTCCCCTGCCTGTTCCAGTGTCTATGGGCCGCCAACATTCCTTGACCTGGGGCCTTACTCTCCATTTCCAAAGCCAGGAATGCAGGTCCAGTCCTTTCCATTCTCATGTTCTCTAACCTTTCTTCCCCTTTGAAAGACTCCTGTGATTAGATGGCGCCTACCCACACAATCTCTGGTCTCATTCAAAGCCGGCTCTTCCCGACTTTAATTGCATCCATCCCTATTGCCATGCCATGTGACATTGTCCCAGGTTCTGGGGATGTCCAAGGTGCAGACAGTGTGGGTGGGGTTGGGTAATTCTGCCTACTGCAGTCTGTCCTCTGGCCTCCAAAGTTCCATGTCTGCCCCACATGCAGGATGTATTCAACCTACCAGGGTCCCCAAAGCCTCAATGCACGGCAGCATCAACTCAAGGTCCAAAATCTCACTTAAATCTCTTCAGCTCAAAAGTTCCCAATCTCATATCTAAGTCATCTAAATAGGGTATGGGTGAACCTAATCCACCCTGGGGCACAATTCTGCATTTTTGCAGACCTGTGAAACTGAAGATACAATGGTAGGAGAGAGGCAGAGGATAATGATGAGAAATAGTCTTACTCAAAAAAGGACAAAAGGAGGGGGAAAAGGAATCACTGATTTCAAGCAATTTCCAAATCCAGGTAGGCAAACTCCACTTGGTTTCAAGACCTGGGAGTAATCTTCTGTGGCTCGTTGCTTTGCTCTCTGGGTCGGTGTGCCTGTGTTCGCACCGAGTAGCCGTATCAGCCTGTTCACCAAATTTTGGAGCACCAACGGGCTTCTTTCATTTCATGATCTCTCTGAACCTTTCAGACCAAGCTGGAAGTGGTTCTGCTGGTTTAAGATTCCCAGGAACCTGGTAGGTCTTCCATGTAAGTCTTGGTGATTCACTCCATTAGACAAGAGGATTGTCCCAAGATCTTTCTCAGATAACCCCATGTTCATTTTTGGTCTCTCTTGAGTTGCCTGATGGGATCTATGAGCTTTCATCTACAATGAGATTTTTTGGTGACCCAATGTTTTGAATGTTTGGTCTTTCTAAGGTGCTGTTAAAATATGGTTCAGCCACACCTTCTGTTTTCCGCTATGGCATGCTTTCCTGCCAGTGAATCTCTGAATTTAAACATCTTTACTAATCTGGATAAGCTGATAATTTTCCAAATCCTCAGGTCCTGGTTTCTCTTGGTTTAACTGTTCTTCCCTCACTTATCTTGTCCCTCTTACGTTTTACTCTAAGCAGAGAAACCAAGCCACACCTTCAACACCTTCCTTGGAAATCTCACCTGTTGCCCAGTATCATCACTTATTGGTTGTGCTTTCCACACAAGTGCAGGACACAATTCCACTAAGCTTTCTGACTCTGTGTAACATGGATTCTTTTTCCTCTAGTTTCCCATAACTACTGTCCTTTATTCCTTCTTTATGCTTTCTCTACCTTGTTCCTCACTTCCCCGTATGTCCTTACTAGCAGAGCCATTAGCATCTAAATTTCTACAACAATCTGCTCAAGGCCATTTGTGCTTTTCTGTCATGCTCCTCAAAATTCTCCCAGCCTCTACCCATTGCCCAATTCCAAAGCCACTTCCGCATTTTGGGGTCTTTGCTAGAGCAGCACCCCAATGATGGTACCAAAGCTTGTATTCGCTTTCTATTACTGCTGTAACAAATCACCACAAATTTTGTGGCTTAAAATAATACAAATTTCTTTTTTTTTTAATTTTTTTTTAATTTATTTATTTGTCAGAGAGAGAGGGAGAGAGAGCGAGCGAGCACAGGCAGACAGAGTGGCAGGCAGAGGCAGAGGGAGAAGCAGGCTCCCTGCCAAGCAAGGAGCCCGATGTGGGACTCGATTCCAGGACGCTGGGATCATGACCTGAGCCGAAGGCAGCCACTTAACCAACTGAGCCACCCAGGCGTCCCTACAAATTTCTTATCTTACAGTTCTGTAGGTACTATTTCAACAAGGGTCTCTCTGGGCTGAGGTGACAAAGTGTCCAGGTGACTGGACAGCATTCTTTGGACTTAGACTTTGAGGTGGAGAGGTTAAAAATGTGTCTGAGACCACACAGCTGTCACAATGGTGGAAACTCTAGCACGGTGCTTAGGTTTTTAATAAGAGTTTAATAAATATGCATTGTTCTCAGGGCACCTGGGTGGCTCAGAGGGTTAATCCTCTGCCTTTGTCTTGGGTCATGGTCTCAGGGTCCTGGGCTCAAGCCCCGAATCAGGCTCTCTGCTCAACGGGGAGCCTGTTTCCCCTTCTCTCTGCCTGGCTCTCTGCCTACTTGTAATCTCTCTCTGTGTCAGATAAATAAATAAAAACTTTAAGAAAATAATAATAGGGATGCCTGGGTGGCTCAGTTGGTTGAGCAGCTGCCTTTGGCTCAGGTCATGATCTCAGGATGCTGGGATCGAGTCCCACATCGGGCTCCTTGCTCGGCAGGGAGCCTGCTTCTCCCTCTCTGCCTCTGCCTGCCACTGTCTGCCTATGCTCGCTTGCTCTCTCTCTGACAAATAAATAACTTAAAAAAAAAATTAGAAAAAAAAAAAAAAGAAAATAATAATAAATATGCAGTGTAGGCAGCTATGACTACAACTTTTATTGCTGGCAAAGAAGGAAGTAAGATATAAATACTATGAACCCAAAGAAAAATACAAAGAGATGAAAGCAATTTGAGTATGATAACTACAGAAGACACAGATGTTCCAACATAAGAATAATTGGTATCCTTGAACTAAATAGCCTGATAAAAGGATCAGTATTAGAAAAAAACATTGTAAGCTATTATACGGGGAAAATTTTCCTGAATTGGCAGAAAAGTGAGTTGGCAAATCAAAAGTTCATACCATATCCCTGAAAAATTCATACCAAACACTCAAAATGAAATATGCTCGGGGTATTAAAACTGAAGAAACAAACCTCTAGGCATCCATGAAGAAAAATAGAACTGCCTACAAGGAAATTAGGCAATTGCCAAATTTCTCTAAACCAATATCCAATGGTGAAAGGTAATTGAACAGTGTGTGAAATTCTGAGGCAAACTGTAATTCAAGAATATTATATCTAGTCAGATTATATTCAGAAATAAGTGCAAGAAATAAATTTATGTTCCTTCCATACAATGGTAGACTATGTATGCTTAAAAGAACAAGGCAGCTCTCTGTGTTCTGATAGTAAACAATCTCCAGGATGTAAAGTTAACTGAAAAAAAGATATGGAACAATGAACATAGAAGAGCAATTTTCATCCAGTGCCACTTTATAACTTTTGAATTTTTGCTGAGGCCACATATTTTTTGAATCACAGAAATAAAAATGTTTTCTAGAATGAAAATAAATGTATTTTAAATAGATATTTTAAAAATAAAATGGAAATATTTTAAAATCAGAAAATAAATATATATTTTAAAATAAATATTTTAATTTATTTATATCTTAAACATTCTCATCACAAGAAAAAACTTGTAACCATGTGGTGAGGTAGTCACTAAACTTATATGGTCATATTTCATGGTGTATACATATATCAAGTCATCACGCTACACATCTGAAACTAATATAATCTTACATGTCAGTCATGTAAGATATATGACATACAACATCCCGTGCTCAACACCATATTTCAATAAAGAATAATTTTAAAATATTTTATAAATGTAAAAGACAATCCCAATATGACTCAGTTACTGTTGTTTTTATGATTTTTTTCTTTTTTAAAAAAGATTTATTTATTAATTTTAAAGAGTACGAGACCATGCACATGTGAGAAGGGAAAGGGGCAAATGGAGAGGAAGAGATGGAACCTCAAGCAGACCGTGCACTGAGTGTGGAGTCCAATGCCCTGAGATCATGACCTGAGCAGAAGCCAAGGGTCAGATGCTTAACAAACTGTGCCACCAGGGCACCCCTGTGAGTTTTTCTTTTAAAAAAAAAATTAGTTTGGTGAAATGCATGTATCTGCAAGAAAAATCAACATAAAGAACACAGAAATGGAGAAACTCTAACAAAAGCACTCTTGTGGATCATAATTCCAGGCAAGTATAAAATTAAAACTAGTATTTGGGGTATTTTGGACTGCAAAATGGAACATAAATGTTATGAACTCTGCCTAACAAAATAAAAATAATATAAGTCACAAAATCTAAAGATGGGGTGTGAGAATCTGGATAGCGAAATATTGATTGAGGTTGCCTAAAAATTCTTAATGTAAATAAAAATAAAATAGACACTCAAACTTCTGAGTGTTAAAAAAGGCAGACTAGACCCACCTTTAGAAGGTCCGTAATATATTTGGGGTTTTAAAGGAACTGAGTAGCCGCAGTAAGTGAGTGAATAGCATTTCTCAGATTAACTACAGAATACTTTTTCACACGATGTTTTGGGGAACATACCTTCAAGAATGCAGTGCCAGTCACAACAGGTGGAAGATGAGACCGAGCAGGAATCATGCAGAGAATTGGGGCTATTTGATTAAAAAAAAAAAAAAAGTAGAACCACCTCAGTCCTCAAGCATATGAAGAATTGTTTTAAGTAAAATAATATCCTGATGGTCTCTATATACACAAAACGAGAAGAATCACCATCCAGTCAAGTATTCCTTGAACATTATAGTCATGTACTCAGAATGATGTGAGTGCCACGGGGGATGAAGAAGGAGAAGAAAAGATCCACAGTTAAAACAATGTCCTAGGAGAGAAAATAAGCCCAGTGAAACATCAGTGTAAAACCACATGAAGTTGTGTAATTGAGCATCAAGATTTGTCATGAAAACGATGATGTGATCAAGACTGCAGGGTAAGGGGGACACCGTGGGAGCTGGTGATACCATAAAACTGTTTCTTTGAAATAGTCAAGTGGGAAACAGTGTTTCCATAGAAGTTCTAAGCCGCTGACAGAATGCATGTCGATGTGGAATTGGCTTTTTAGAAAAACTACTATTTTTGCTTCTATAAAGAAAGGAACAAAGGTTTTTCAACCAGCAATTGGTAAGATGTTCAGTAGAGAAGTCTGAAAAACCACAGCCCTAGTGCCAACCAGAGAAATTGTAATGGATCCAAATGATCAACTCTCTTTTTTTAATGTTTCAAGTTTTTATTAAAGGTATACTTAGTTAACAAACATGTAATATTAGTTTCAGGAGTAGAATTTTATGATTCATCACTTACATACAACACCCAGTGCTCAACACCACAAATGCCCTCCTTAATGCCCATCACCAGTGTAGCCCAACCCCCACCCACCACCTCTCCAGAAATCCTGTTTGTTCTCCACAGTTAAGAGGCTCTTGTGGGTTTCTTCTCTCCCTTTCTCTCTTTTCCCCCCCTCCCCTATATTCTTCTGTTTTGTTTCTTAAATGCCACATCTGAGTGAAATCATCTGGTATTTGTCCTTCTCTGATGTATTTTGCTTAGCATAATAGTCACTCTCGCTCCATCTATGTTGTCACCAATGGCAAGATTAAATTCTTTTTCTTGGCCGAGTAATATTCCATTGCAGATATACCACATCAAATGATCAGTTCTTAAAAGCTTCCTGAAATAGGACATAATATGGCAGCAAATGGCAGCTTAATGCAGTATAAATTCTGAAGGGATAAATTCCTTTGAATATGTGAGTCCAAAATGGAAATACTGACCGTGAGCCCTGAGATTATAGGAGACTTTAGTGGGGAAAGGACTTTGCAAAAGAAAGTACAAGATTATTCACCTTAATAGTGATTTTTATTTTGTTTTGTTTTGCTTTTGGGTCCAAACAATATTATTTACTGGAGAACAGATGTTCAGTAGAAACTGGAAGTAGTAAGTTCAACCAAAGGCGTCACTCGATATGTGTTCAACACACAGAGTCAAAACAAATAAGCAGAAAAAGGCCTCCAGAGAATTTTCCCTTTGTGACTGCTTTCTCCAGGTGACATGAAACAAACACAGCCTCCCACACCAGCTGTGCCTCTGGGGAGTCGGCTGCAGAGTGCTCTGTTGTGTGTGGGCTGGAAGCAGCCAGTGTCTCTGACAGACTGGGACCATCCCAGACAGAAGGATGGGGCTGTGCATGGTATCCTCAGAAGCTGCTTTCACATGATATGAGGGCCTCTTTATAGGAAGTCTCTTTTCTTTTTCTTTTTTAAAGATTTTATTTATTTATTTATTTGACAGAGAGACATCACAAGTAGGCAGAGAGGCAGGCAGAGAGAGAGAGGGGGAAGCAGGCTCCCCGCTGAGCAGAGAGCTGGATGTGGGGCTCGATCCCAGGACCCTGGGATCATGACCGGAGCCGAAGCCAGAGGCTCTGAGCCACCCAGGCGCCCCGGAAGTCTCTTTTTGATAAACTCAATTCACAGGGGAATTCATCAAGCCTCAAACCTCTTTTTCAAAGGAATCTATAACACGTCTCTTTACCTTGTTTTTCATAACTTGTTTTAAAATGTCCTGATTTGGGCGCCTGGGTGGCTCAGTTGTTTGAACAACTGCCTTCGGCTCAGGTCATGATCTTGGAGTCCCGGGATTGAGTCCTGCATGGTGCTCCCTGCTCAGCACGGGATGTCTGCTTCTCCCTCTGACCCTCCCCATTCTCGTGCTCTCTCTCTCTTTCATTCTCCCTCTGAAGTAAATAAAATCTTTAAAATTAAATAAGCAAAATGTCCTGACTTTCTATGTCCGTCTTCCATTGGGCTGTTTTTTGTATCACCTTTTGAGTATATAGAAGACCTTCAGAAGAATGGCGTGAGTAATCGTGAGCAGGAACTATATTGTAACCTACCTGGGGAGTTCAGAAGGAGAAGCCAGGATGGTTTCTTCCGAGAAGCACCAAAAAGTGCCTAAAAAGCCTTCTGGTGTTGGAAGTCCCAGTGAGAGCCTCGTCTCCCTCACTTTGGGCAAGTGGTCTCAGCATGCTGTGCCCTGTGTCTCCTAATTATATTTTTTTTTCAGAAGCAAATTAGATTATGTCATTGCTAAGTCAGAAACTGGAGGGTTTGAGATTTTACCCTACTTGCAAGCTAACAAGTTAGCCTGCCACAGGTGTATATACTTGTATAGACAGGAGACATGAGAGCTCTGGGTCAGAGACAAAGACCATCTATTCCTCACAGCAAAAGCAGCAGCTAGAGCAATGTCTTGCTTTGGTCCCCAGCATGATGAGAGCCAAATGGCTCCTGCACATGCGGTGGGATGGGTTAGAGCTGATGAGCTCAGAAATTAGGAAAACCTGATCTTATATAGGGCTGCTGGTAACCTTCCCAGCCTCCCCTCTAAGGGGAGAGCTTACTCATTACCTTGGAATGTAAGCAAATCTCTAGGGAGGGGAAGAACTAGGCTTTATCTTCATTACTGGGTTGTCTCCAGAGAGAGGGAGCAACATCTCTAAGCTTCACTATCCTGGAATGTCTCTTTATACAAACATTGGCTATCAATTCCTTTGCTCAAAGAAACTGGGCTGTGCAGGAACATGAGGATTCCATAGATAATGTCATCCAGCAGTTTCTTGCTTGCTTAAAGCCCTCGGTGGTTCCCCTCTGTTATTAGAATAATATCTGGCTCTACCTTGCTGTGGGCCAGGAGGCCCTATTTGATCTGGTCCCTGCCTACCTTTCCAGTCTCATCTCATTCATTTCCACTGGGCTCCAACCACACTGGCCTTACATGAATCCCTTAGACACAATTTATTTGTATGTCAGAGTCCTTCAACTTGCTGTTCCCTCTATCTGGAATACTATTCCCTAGGACCTTCCCATGACTGACTCCTGATCCTCATCTTGGAGCAGCTCAATTACTTGAGCTGAGGTCACCACCTCAAAGAAGCCATTGGCGTCCCCAACACTAGTTCCTCCGGACCATATTGCCACCTCATTGTCTTCATGGCCATTACCATCCTCTTCTGTTTAGTTCTCTGGTTTCTGGCTGTCTGCCTCCTGAAAGAATAGAAGTCCCATGAGAGTAGAGAACTTGATTTGCACTCAGTTTTTTATCTAATAGCTAAAATAGTATCTGCCTTAGTTCAGTAAATACTTGTTGAATGAATGTGGGATCTGTAAAATGGGGATAATCATAGTTATTTCATAGAAGTCTAGATAATTTAACAGATGCAAACATGCTTTGTAAACTGTAGATACACGTAAGGGAAATGTATTCTCATTGAATCCATTCATACAGGGGTTGAGGTGAAGGCATCACATTAAGGGTAAGCACTACATTGTACTCTAAGTAGTCATTAGTCTACTCCAGAACATAGCATCCTCAGGCAGAGGACATAAGCCAAATACAAAGCACTCAAAAATCTGTGGGGGCCTCATTTACATGTGCATCTTAATTTTGACCTATTTGTGAAAAGCTGTAGAAAATGCATAAATGAATTTGTTGTAGCCATATGAGAATTTTTAATTTTTTAAAAAGATTTATTAATTTATTTGAGAGCAAGTGTACATGGGGAGAGGTGCAGAAGGAGAGAGAGTCTTGCTTAAGACTGCTTACAACTGGGACGCCTGGGTGGCTCAGTTGGTTAAGCGGCTGCCTTCGGCTCAGGTCATGATCCCAGCGTCCTGGGATCGAGTCCCACGTTGGGCTCCTTGCTCGTCAGGGAGCCTGCTTCTCCCTCTGCCTCTGTCTGCCTGTGCTCTCTCTCTCTCTGACAAATAAATAAAATCTTTAAAAAAAAAAAAAAAAGACTGCTTACGACTGAGCATAGAGCCCGACTTGGGGTTTGATCTCATGACCCTGAGATCACAACCTGAGCCAAATCAAGAGTAAGATGCTCGACAGACTGCCACCCAGGTGCCCCGAGAATTTTTTTAATTTCTTGGGAGTTTAGGCCAATATAGGACTAGATACTCATTAAATATGTATTAAAATGAATTGAATTAATTATCTAATATGTAAATAAAACTGCTCCTGGGGCATAACGATTCTTTTCTTTTTTTTTTAAAGATTTTATTTATTAATTTGACAGAGAGATCACAAGTAGGCAGAGAGGCAGGCAGAGAGAGAGAGGAGAAAGCAGGCTCCCTGCTGAGCAGAGAGCCCTATGCGGGGCTCGATCCCAGGACCCTGGGATCCTGACCTGAGCCGAAGGCAGAGGCTTTAATCCACTGAGCCACCCAGGCGCCCCACGATTATTTTCTTTATTCAACAAATGTTTATTGAAAATCTTCAATATGGCACAGAGATTTCCCCAAGATCTGCTACCAGACCAATTCCCTAACATCATTTTTCGCTCTTCCCTACCTCACACTATATATACTCTAGACACTGTTGACCTGCTTTTACTCCCTGACCTTGATCTACTATTTCAGACTTCTCTTCCTTCGTTGACTTACTGGAAAGCCTTGACCACCTTCACCTTCACCTGCTCAGGAAGGGCTTCACTTTGCCTGGAGGCAGTCACTCCCTGGTTGATTTTCAACCCCCGAGGTTTCTGGAGATGTGCCTTTCACCTATGCTTCCTGTCTATGTCTCAGTCACTGCACTTACCCTATTCTATGCTTTTCTGTTCACATATCTGTTTTCTCCATTACACTTGCCTCTTATGTGACAGACTGTGTTTGAATTATCTTTTAATTTCCAACCTCAAATGTGTTATATGACAGAGTAGGTGTTCAAATTATACTTGAAGGAAAGAAGGAAGGGGGGTGGGAATGAATGGATGGAAAAAGGAAGGAAGAAATGAAGGGAAGAAGAATCATTTTGGTAGTGAAAAAATATAACTTTCAAATACAGTAATCGGATTAAGTAAGGTGATAAGAAAACAGAGACATAACCACTTTGATTCTGTCATAGTTAAAATGAAAAGAAATTACAGGTGAAAATCAATTTAATACCTTGGGGGCAAAATTCTATTATGTCAATTACCCTCACTGATAGGGAGATGGGTTGAAAAACATTTCCATTCTGGTAATCTCCATAGTATAAGAAACAAAGAAATCAGGACAGAAAAATGTCTTATTTATATTTGCAACATATGGACCATGACTGTTACTAGGTTTCCTAAAAAAATATGAAGTTTCCTGAGATATTCACAAGTCCATTATGGTCTTTTCTTTCCAGAATGGTCTTCAGAGTTAAATACAAATTTTCTAGAGTGTACATTTTAATCACAGAGCATGTAGAGCAGTGAATTGTTTATTTAATCTGTAGAAAACATTTGTTTTAAGGACTGGAACTTACTCACTTAAAATGCAGATCAACTAGTTTCTCTCTCTCTCTCTCTTTTTTTTGGTTGAGGTGAAATTGATATCTAACGTCAATAAGTTCCAGGTGTTCAAGATTATAATTTGATGTTTGTGTACACCAGAAAGTGATCATCACCGTAAGTCTAGTCACCATAGAGTTGAGCCTTCACCCACTTCACCTACCCATCCCCTCTGGTAACCACTAATTGTTCTTTGTATTTATGTGTTGGCTTTGGTTTTGTTGGTTGGTTTGCTTGTTTGTAAATGAACCATTAATCTGATTCATCATTATATAAGTTGGGTGAAATTCACTAAAGAAAATCATTCAGGGTCCCTGGGTCCAGTTTTTCTCTATGCCAATTTTGTAATACATAATAAAAATAAGAATGTTCTGTGGCCAATTCAACCCCACATAGAGTAAGTCCAGTATCTGTGAAAATATAGTATCACTTATTTGACCACACACTATTATCATGGGTCCAGCTTTCTAAGCAGCACTGCTGGAGGTCCAGTCTTACATAGCTTCTGGTGTTAAAAGATAAACTGAGGCACAATGAAAATTTTTTAAAAGCTTATTTGATCATTTATTGACTCAAATCAGATAGTACCAAACCAGAAATGGTTAGGAACCCTGGGTAAGCAGGATCACAGCAAAGACAGACACAGAAACTTCGGAAGCAAGGAAAGTATTTGGCCGCAGCAAAATCCTAATTGACTTTCTGTGATTGGCAGTCCTTAGTGTTTTGTTTTTCTAATGTTGGGGCATTAACAGGCTTAGATTTGGGTTTGCTTAAGTAGACCAGCCAACACGGCATCGGAATCACCTCCGTCAAAATTAATTTAACACTGGGTAACAATTTCTTTCATATTCTTACAGTCCGCATTTACTTTTTAACTTTTTAAGTGTAAAAAAATAATACAAATATCCCCTACTTGACCACAGTCTGCATTTCCCAAACATTGGGAACAATTTGACGCTGCTCCTTGATCATTTTTCTATTTCAGTAATATTTTCCCCTTTCCTCTTACGGAAGAGATGAAGGTTATTTTCCATTTGTGACTTGGCTGCTAATAACAGGGCATGTCAGAGAACTGTTACAGGGCAGAGGTGGGGGGGTGGGGGCGGTCCGCATTCACTGTCTGATTCCATCTTTGTATCCAAAATGAAATCACTTCTCTCCAAGAAGCATGGCCGGGTGACAACCCAGTTATTGAAGGCACAGTTAAAAGGAGACATCTAAGTGCTCGTCTCAGAAATCTGTATGCAGCAAGGGTCTGATTCTGTGTGGCGTGGCTCATCTGGGTTGCAGGAACCACCTGAGACACCAGCAGGCCCAGGCTGGGGGACAGGCTTCCTGCAGCGTGTTTATATCCGAGAAGAACAGCTCAGCTATGTGAATGATAGGCTATTCAGCTGGAAGTGGCCTTAGGAAAAATAAACAAAGCCCAGCTGCATTTCTCACATCTCAGCTCTTCAGTAGAAGGGAGGGGCTCAGCCCCACCATTCTCTCCTGGAAGTAGTAGATTTTTAAGATGTCTGATAGATTTCCAAGGTTCTGGAGTAGGACTAATAATACTATTAGCTGCAACTTATGGGACACTTGATCTGGGCTCCATACTTTGGACTTCTTATCTCAGTGAATCCCCTCAGTCACCTAATGAGTGTTACTATTCCCATTTTCCCAGGAGGTGAAGTTATACAGCTAATAAATGGCAAATCCAGGATCTGAGCCCCCATAGTCTGACTCCAAAGTCCGAGCGCCGACCATGACCTGTGGCAGTTGCCTGATTTCAAGCCAACTGGAAGATAGGCACATCTGCTGAGGAAGGACGTGTGTCTGCGGGCCAGCCTCGGAAATGAAGAGTCACCAGTACCCTAGCACAAGAAGGCACTCTCAAATGCTTGCCGCCTGAGCTGAGTATTCAGGAGTGAGGAGTGAAAGGCGCAAAGTAATTTGTAGCTGAGTGAAGCAAGTGTGGCTAAGGGAGCCTCGGCTTCTCAGGGCAGTGGGCAGGCAACAAATGATTAAGAGCCTTTTCTGCAACACTAGCAGTTAGGACTTATTTAGGCCAATGAGCAATCCTTGAAATCATTTAAACAGCCGGGTAATACAAGCAGATTTGTGTTTTGGTAGATCCTTCTAGCCACAGTATGAAAGGTCATTTGAAAGTAGGCCACTATGGTGGCCGTGAGGAGGCAGAACTGGTGGGATTTGGAGACTGAGGGTGTGAGGGATAGGGAAGGGCCAAGGATGACACCCAGGTTTCCATTCCGATGGGGATAGGTGGCTGGTGGTACCACTCACTGAAATAATAAACAGGAAGCAAAGAAGGCTCCTGATGATGGCTTGGATTTGGAGGTGTAGGGTTTGAGATGGTTGTAGGATATCCAGGTGAGCGTTAGACAAACAAATCTGGAGCTAAAGAGAGAGATACAATTGGAAAATGGGAATGTGGAAGTCACTAACTTATTGCACATTAAGTCAGAAATATGGATGCTAATGTCGTAGGAAAGTCTATGGAACAAGACCAGAAGCCTTGGTCTAGACCCTTGAGGAATACCAATAGGTAAGGGATGAATAGAGGAAATGGAGTCATGAAAAATGATTGAGAGGGAATGACCAGAGAAAGGAAACCCGAAATGTATTATTCTAGATACCAAAAGAAGAAGTGTAAAGACAACTTGCCCACCAATCTCAACCACGCAGATGGGTCAGTAGATGCCCTCCGTACTCCCCAAACACCTGTCAAAGCCTTTACTGTGTCATATACTGCTGTCTCTTCCCTGTGAGTGGACATGATCTCCAAGGTCAGGGGCTGTCCATTGCCTTAGGCAACAAAAATAGCTTCAAATTGAAGGGGGTGGAATTCTGGTTGGAACAGATTGAGGAATGAATGGATGAGAAGGGATTTAAAATGTTAAATCTCAATTATCCAAGCTAAGAGAACAGAACAGAAATGTGGGAGAAACAAACAGAAAGAGATAAGCCCAAAAGTTCTATTTGACTCTGAACATAGACTCCATAGAAAACTTCTGTTCTTTTTTTTTTTTTTTTTAAGATTTTCTTTATTTATTTGAGAGAGAGAGAGAGTGAGAGTATGAGAGGGGAGAAGGTTGAAGGAGGAGCAGACTCCCCCTGGAACAGGGAGCCCAATGCGGGACTTGATCCTGGGACTCCAGGATCATGACCTGAGCCGAAGGCAGTTGCTTAACCAACTGAGCCCCCAGGCACCTGAAAACTTGTGTTCTTTCATAGATCCAGACAGCCCTCCCTCAGTCCCAGCCCTCCTTTCATATGGCCCTAAGGCCTGCAGTTGAAACTCACCCAGGGGCACCTGTGTGGCTCAGTCAGGGTTAGGCGCCTGCCTTCAACTCAGGCCAGCATCTCAAGGTCCTGGGATCAAGCCCCACATCAGGCTCCCTGTTTGGCGGGGAGTCTGCTTCTCCCTCTCCCTCCGCACCCCAGCCTCCCCCACCCACCCCAGTGCTCTCTTTCTCTCTGTCTCAAATAAATAAATGAAATCTCAAAACAACAACAACAACAACAACTCTCCCAGGGAGAGGAAAAAAGGAGACAACAGACACCTCAAAGGGGGTGAGCCCTCACTCTGTGATTGAGAACTGACTAATAGGAAAGGGGCCTAAAAAAACCGAAGCTTCAAGTAAGAAAGCTCTGCTGCTGCAGATAACAGATAATCATAAGGTGTATCATCTCTATTTTCGTGACAAACAGAAGGTCTGAATGTTTGCAAGCCAATAAAACATCCTTCAGCATTGGAAGATTAGTGTACTTCAAGATTTTGGATGAATGCCATTCGGAAAATGTTTCCTTCATGAAGGTGTCATTATAATAATGAATGTTTTGCATTTGGGGAAGTGGTGTAATATTTGGAATGTTCAGCCAAAGGGAAAAAGATTAGTAGCTAGCTCTAATGACTTCTGGAGAACACGAGCGTTTTAGTTTCTTGAGTCTTCTTTTCTTTTTTTTTTTTTTTTCACCCCAAAGTCAAATGGAGGGTGGAATAAGGAAAAATTCAAAACAAGGGATTGGCTTGACCATAATAATAACAAAAGTACTTCATGTACATATCAATTTGTTTTTTAAAGTGCTTTGACATGCATTAAGCTGATTTGGATGTATTTTATAAATAAACCATAACATTCGCTGTGATAATCCTATGAAAGAGATGAGGAAACTGATGATTGGATACAGCTTCAGCCTTAGCAACACCTTCAAATGCCCAAATCATCCTCCCCCCACCCTTCCTTCCTTCTTCCTTTCTCTCCTTTCTTCCTCCCTCCCCCTCACCTCCCTCCCCCCTCCCCCCTTTCCTCCCTTCCGTAGAGCACTGAGTATTCTGCCATTGTGATACTGTAATATAATAAGAAATATATATATATTTTGGTCTTCATTCCTGGCTCCTAAAACAATCCCAAAGCAATAAAGATGAAAGGAGCACGTTTTGTTTTAAGATTTGGTTTCTGTCCCCAGTTCCTGAAATTGTTCTGGCTCAATAAAGATTAAAAAAAAAAAAAACCACCCCATCTTTTCTTATTCATTACAAGCCCTTTCAACCTACCTGAGTTTATATGAATGAGGTGACTTCTAGAAAGTCCCTAAGGTTGGGAGCTGGTTCCCAAAGGAACCAACCTTACAATTAGAGAGTTGGAACTTTCAGTGCCTCCCTCCCCATTCCACCTCCAGGGAGGAGGGAGGGCCCGGAGTTGAAGTTGACCACTAATGGCCAATGGCTTAATTAATTGTGTCCATGTAATGAAGCTCCCGTTAAAAAAAAAATCCTACCGGAAGTGATTCAGAGAGCTTCGGAGTTGGTGAACACATGGAAATGCCAGAAGAGTAGAGCAACTGGAGAGGTCATGGAAGCTCTGTGCTTTCCCCATACCTCACCCTGTGGGTCATGAGAGGAAAGCCCCACATGTTTGTGTCAGATGTAGCCATAGTAGTAGTAGTAGTGAGGGGTGCCTGGGGGGGTCGGTCTGTGGGTGTCTGCCTTCAGCTCAGGTTATGATCCCAGGGTCCTGGCTTCAGAGCCCCGAATTGGGCTCCCTGCTTGGCGGGAAGCCTGCTTCTCCTGCTTCCTCTCCCACTCCCCCTGCTTGTGTTCCCTCTCTTGCTGTGTCTTTCTCTGTCAAATAAATAAATTAAATTAAATTAAATTAAAATACTAGTAGTAGTGAGAGAAATGGAGTTTTCTTTTTAGTCTTGTGCTATACAAGGCACTAATCTAATAAATATCTTATTATAACGTGTGTTCCCAAGTTATCCTGTCGTCCAACAGTCTTCTTGGACTTCTGTTTACAGGAAGATGGGAGCTGCGTGAGTCTTGGGCCATGGACAAGCTCTTACCTTGGGCCAACTAATTAAAACGTGTGTGCCTTAGTTTCCTCACTAGTAAAATAATCTCTCCCTGAGAAGTTGGTAAGGAGTAGTAAATGAGTTCGTATTTGTAAAGTGCCTCGTTGGCACTCAATAAGGGTTTATTTAAGTGTGTGTTTCATAAATAAATGAGCTGGGTAGGCTCAGCATTCTTTTGTGAGAGAAGAATCACTCTTTATTACTTATGCCTCAGCAACTTGTTCACACAATTACGGTGGATCTCCAAATACACAGGAGCAAGACACTCGTTTTATTGCTTCTTTCCGCCATCTAGAAGAAATTCCATAAATGAAAGAGTTTATGAGAACTGAATATATATCACCAAACATCTCTTACAAAGGCTCAGATCCAATGCCTACTTAAGGAAGAAACGCGGCTCCCTTCCTGGGATGCACCCTTTATTCAAACCCCGGGGACATTCCATATCTGAAATGGAGAAGTTAATGATTCCCAGAGACCACTTTTTGAAATTGTTGAACTGATTTCATCAGTTTATGCCGTTTGTGGGTGGGTGGGAAGATTTTACAGTCCGCTACCAATTCTTTCCAACGGCCAGAGAAGAAGAATAATCACTCATGGCTGCTTCTACTGAGGTCATGAGGTCACGGCATAATTTTTTTTCTCTTGTCCTTACAAGGAAATCTTCAAAACTTTCTTCAGACAGGGAACCAAAAATAGTGACAAGGAGAAAGGGTTGCCAAAGACGTGTCCTTTTCCCCCTCCCTCTATTTCATTTATAGTAAAATCTTTAATCTTTGAGAGCAGTTTTGCACATTCCTCTTGCTGGACACTGTTTATTTCAAGCTGCTATTCTTGCTGCATGTACCCCCTGCTCTCAGGTTATCTCACATTTAAATATCCACAGGGACCACTAACTAGTCCTTTCTGGTCGTTTTTAAGTGCCAACAGTTTTCCAGAAAGTCACACCTCTTTCTGTCTCTGCCAAATTTTGCAAGATTTCTGTAGTCTTCGAGAGAGTGGGCTCTGAGGGCGAAAGACATGAGTTCAAGTTCTGGACCCACCCTTGGCTCTGAGCCTTGGGAAAGACCTCTGCCGTGTTTCCTCACTTCTGAAATGTGGTTGATAGTACTGAAGGCTCGCCTTCCTTCCTCACGGAGCTACGGAGGAGAGCAAGTGAAATGATGTTGTAGATGCATGTGAAAGCTCTATTTTAAAGTAAGTTACATTGCTTTAAGCATTTTGCCTGTATGTGCATTTCACAATAAATAAGGCTAAAATAATTGAAATCTAAAAAATGTTGAATCAGAAAAATATAACAGGTGTCTCATTTCTAGTCTCGTGACAAACAGAAGGTCTGAGTGTTTTCAAGCCAATAAAACGTTGCTGAATTTGCAAAACAAAAGTGGTCTGTTCAAATATTAGTTCTGTGTATATATACATACACGCTGGGGTACTAGATACGCCAGGGCCCTGATCTCTGAAATATCAGAACCTAGGATTCAGAGAACAAATTGCATTTCTCTGCTAATCAAACATGCATCTTCTCCTTCTTTTTCAAACGAACTGGGTTTTTAGTGGAGCACACTGACCCGCAGCTAGCAGACGGCAGGTCTCAATTTCCCTTACGGTTTGTGTGGCCATCGAAGTTCTGGCCAATGAGATGTTAAGCAGGAGTGTTGTGTGGGATTTCCAGGAAGTTCTGTGAGTTCTGTAGCTGGGGGGAGCCGCAATCTCTCTCTTCCCTCTTCTCGTGCCCTGCTGTTTGGAAAGCGGCTAAGAAGGCTGATAATGCAGGCCACCACCTCAGGTGTGAGGAAGCAGGCGGTGTCCTAGGGAAGGTGAGGGTAAGACAAGAAGGGTTTTGTGTATCTGGTGACAATAGAGTTGACAGACAAACCAGCAGAGGACCCGGCTCTGAACTTCTTATGTGCACGAAAGAATTAAACTACTATCCTGTTCCAGTTGTTTTTGGCGGGGGCTGGGGGGTAGGAGGAGCGGGTTTCTGTTATTCATAGTTGAACCTAATGTTAACTGAAAAATGTCTCTTTGTGGGTGACCCATCTTTCTTTTTTTTTTTTTTTAAGATTTATTTATTCATTTGTTTGAGAGAGAGAGAGCATGAGCAGGAGGGGCAGAGGCAGAGAGAGAATCTCACGTAGAGGCTTCACTGAGCCTCACTCAGGGCTCCATCTCATGGCCCCGAGGTCATGACCTGAGCTGAAACCAAGAGTCAGATGCTTAACCGACTCTGCCGCCCAGCGCTAGATGCTGGGTCCAAACCCATCACTCCTCGAGAAGCGGGAGTTGTAAGTTCCCTCCTGAGTGTGTGTTGCCATGCCAGGGGTAGGGTTTATGGAGAAATTCTGTCTTAGCTTTTCCTGCGCTTTTCCCCCCCTCATCTGCCCAATGTATAGGATTCACTCAGTTGGTTTCTGGATTTCTTTCAGAGCAAATTGTTCCATATTTAGATGAGATAGAGTGTGTCTGTGGGAGGAGGTGAATTTGGGGGCCTCCTATGTTGCCATCTTGAACCAGAACATTTTACTGGAGCCCACAAATGATAATCTTGCACATGAAAAATCCTAATGAACTTACAAAAAAATGCTAACAGTAATAAATGTGTCTAGCCAGATCGCAAGATAAAGTCAATACATAAAAATCAATTTCAATTTTATAATTGAATAATCCAATAAAAATTGGAAAATGAAGTAAAAGATAAATATAATTTACAATAATATAGAAAAAAACTTGAAATACTTAGGGATAAACTTTACAATTATATGGCAGACATAGCCAGGCACCCCTGTGACCCATCATTTTTTTTTAAGATTTTATTTATTTATTTGACAGAGAGAGACAGAATGAGAGAGGGAACAGAAGCAGAGGGAGTGGGAGAGGGAGAAGCAGGCCTCCCACTGAGCAGGGAGCCTGATGTGGGGCTCGATCCCAGGACCCTGGGATCATGACCTGAGCCGAAGTCAGCCGCTCAACCAACTGAGCCACCCAGGCGTCCCAGACCCATCATTTTTAAAGACAGGTTTGAATCTCTTTCCTAAAGTAAGATGCTGGGAGGCAAAATATATGATCCCACATGATTATTTGGCAGTTTACTGATGACTTTGTGATAAACCCCCACAACTCCCAATTCTTGGTCTTTGGCAAGCAATATGACTTACACAAACGAAATGTTGGGCCAGGTCAGCTGGAACAGAGCCGACAGAGCATCTTTAAATTTAAAAAAAAAAAAAAAATCTGAAAATAAATAAATAATTTTAAGAAATCTGTCTGAAAGAACAGTGACAGGTCACCGTGGAGTCCCATGTCACCTGCTGATGGAAGCTGACCTTATAGAGCCGCAGCCCATCCCTGGACTCGGGTCTGGGGAAGATCCAGGTGGCTCATGGAGGGAGGTGGGTGAGCACATGTAAGTACGTGTGCCTGTAATTTTGTGCACAGCACCGAGGAAATATAGTCAAACAGCTTTTATACCTGTATTTGGAAACGGATGAGGTGATTAGATAATCCATTCATATTTATTGGGCAACACGATATTTTTGAAAGGACAAAAATAAAGAGACTCTTTGGGAAGGCACACGTGGCCATCTTGTTCTCTGAATGTGTGGGGCCGCAGTGTCTTCGTCATTCAATCACTGAGGACGTTGGCGTGGAGGGCCCGCTATATACCAGACCACAAAGCGACCCGAGACCACCTTGCTGACGTGACTCCCCCTTCCGGGCTAACATCTTTTATTCTCCCCTTGTCCAGGGCCAGTGTGTCTCCAAGACCCAGGTCTGGGCCGAGAAGACTTCTCTGGCTCCCACAGCCCTCACGGCGGTTCCCTGCTCTGCTCCAAGCTCCTGTCACAACTTTGTATCTGCACAACCCATTGGTCTCTTGGCAAATGCTCCCTTCAGTGGATTTACATTTATTCCACAGTAAGGTGAGGGCCTTGAGTTCAGAGACACATCTTTGGTGCCTAATGAATGCTTGTGGATGATGTCCTGTTTGTGGAGTACTTGACAATCTCTTTGGTCAACATTCATCGGGCATCTCTGAAGGCCTTGCACTATACTAAGCACGAGTGGGGAGAAAAGATGAATAAGACTCGGGCTCAGGGGCCGCTGGAGGAAGAGAAGTATGAACAAATCATTATAACTCAATGTCAAAGATGTCAGAAAGAAGCTTGGAGCAAGGGTTAGGGTAGAAGCTTCTGATTTCTCCTTGGAAAGACTTAGAAAAAGCAGTGTCGCACCTAGTTCTAATGGGAGAAGAAAGGCCGGTGGGTTAAGAAGTGGTTCGCACACATTCCACCATTGGCTCTTCAGGATCTCTTGAAGGTAGGCGGGGCAGTTACTGCATCCCCACTTTACACAAAGAAGTGGGAGCAGTACGTGACACGGTGTGATGTCCAGGAGCTCCTGGCTGTCATGAGAAATGAGGCGGGCTCAGAACTCAAGCTCTGGATCCTAATCTGTTGCTCTTTGTATCATGCCTCCTGGTCTCCCTAAGTAATGTGGATGACCATGAGTTCGGCCCCGGGGAAGGTCAGGTGTTTCTTATTTTCTCAGTTAAAATAAGTCGAGCAACCCAATTCATTTAATTTATTGCATTTTCCCCTTCCATTTTTCATAATTCTCTCATTTATGAGGCCAGGGTTCTTAGTAAGTCCCCTTCCTGGAATCTTCCCTAAGGAAATAATCAGAGAGGCAGACATAAATTTATGGACAAAAACTTTCCTAGCAGAACTATTTATAATAACAGAAAATAGGAAACAACCTAAATTTCCAACAAAAACAGACTAGTAGGCAGGCCTTAAACATCTTTCCATATATTTTAATGACATTTTAAAAATGCTGACAATTAATGTTATTAAAAAAAAAGAAAGGACAGGATAAAAACCCATGATTCCAATTTTGTTGGGTATACATGCCACTGCACGCATAGGAAAAAAAGAACTTTCAGCAAGACGCTCACGGCAGCCATCTTGATGCTCTTTGTTCATACTGCCTGCCTTCCATAGTGTGCATTTTATCATCAGAAAACTAACTAAATAAATAAAGATAGCTTAATAAAATGCAAAATTCATCAAGAGGTCAATAAAGCAGAGACTGGATTCCCGTATTGGTCAGGGTGACCAGAAAAACAGAAACAGAATGAGAGAGAGAGATTGATTTGTTGTAAGGAATCAGCTCATATGATGATTATGGAAGCTGGCAAGTCCAAACTCCTTAGGGTAAGCAGTGGGCTAAAGCCCTAGAGAAGAGTTGATGGTGCAGTTTGAGTCCAAGGCAGTCTGCTGGTCAAATTCTGTCTTATTGAGAGGCCAGTCTTTTTTCTAGTAAGGTCTTCAACCGACTGAATGGGCCCCGCTCCCATTATGGAGGATAACCTATCTTACTCGAAGTCTACGGACTTAAATCTTAATCTCATCTAAAAAAGACCTGCCCAGAAGAAACATCGGGAATATTGTTGGACCAAATACCTAGCTACTATGGCCTAGCTAAGCCGGTGCATAAAATTAGCCATCACAATTCTATAACTAAAGATTTCTCACCTATAGGTGCAACCATCTGGGGACAGAGGCTCTGTCTCCTCCTCTCCATCACCCCATCACTCGGCATGGGTCTGGCTCATGGTAGATGTGCCGCAGGTGTAGGATGGGCATGTCAGTGAGGCAGGGAGCAAACTGCTAAGAGGACAGGCAACAATATTACTCAATTATCAATCCAGAATGTCACAATCTACAATCAAGTTCCCTTAGCCTGGGACCTGGCCAGCCTTCAGAGGAAGCCAGACCACAACACAAGGGCAGGCCCTGTCTACCACGATTACCCCAAACCCACGATCTATCCTACTCTACCCACATTTCTAGACCTACCGGAAACTTGCCCTGAGCCCAGAGACTACTAAGGACACAGAGTCCATCCCAGTGATGCTGCCCTGCCTGAACAATGAGCAGTGGGAGGCACGACTCCTGCAGGACCAGAGATATGGGCCCTCTGGGAGCTGCCTGACTAGAGTCCTCACGTGACAGCCTGCTTTGCGTCAGTCCAGGCAGGTGGCAGTGGGAGCAGCACTGGTCCCAGTGACCTCCATCCAGACAGTGACCTCTTGCTGCCTCAGCCCTGCTGAGAGCACGCGGTTTCTCCAGACAACACAGAATCTTCTTCCATTTTTCGATGAGGGTATTTGTCGCCTCTGAGTTTCTTTCTTTCTTTCTTTCTTTCTTTCTTTCTTTCTTTCTTTCTTTCTTTCTTTCTTTTTTTTTTTAACTTTATTTTTTCAGTGTTGCCTCTAAGTTTCTTGTTTTACTGATTAGTTCTAACTTGCTTGGGCTAGAATCTTTCCTGAAACCACAGAACCCCAGATCCTGCGACCTGCCAGTACTCCACCTCCCTCTGGAGCCTCAGAAGGGCAGGACTCTGGGTGCCCCATCAGTTTAAAACCTTGCTTAGTAGAGACATTTCAATAGCTGGTCACCAAGGCACAAAGGCCAAGAGATTCCAGAGGCCCATAAAGTGATTTGAAAGAAGGAACAAGGAGCAAGTTTGTTTGTTGTTGTTGTTTTTATAATGAATAATAATCTTCTATTCAATGTGGTGATCTTGTTCTAGTCATGCAAAAGGATTTTGTTTTGTTTTTTAATGAAAGTTCTACTACGAGGAGTAAGTTCTAAGATCCCACATTTTTCATAGGAAAATTCAGACACAGAAGTTCTCATTGAGGGAGGAGACTCTGCTTTTATGGAAGGATGGGGATAGAAGCTGTGGTTGGTGGACATTCGATCACGTCAACGCCTGTCAGAGGCAGGTTTGAGGTGGGGGGTTAGAGGACTGGGCTTCGCCCCACAGAGGAGTAGGCCTGTTAGGTGGACTTGTCCCTTCCTAGGCACAAAAGTGCTGACATGCAGTCTGTATGGAAGGTGTTTGTTTTATGTACAGGTGAGAAGCATTAGCTGCTGGGCAGCATTCCAGAAAATCAACAGCCTAAAAAGTATGGGTCATAGATGTTGTCTGATGTGATGGTGCCCACATTTATGGGTCACTTACCAACAGCCAGGCACTGTCCCAAGGGCTTTGCATAGATCATCTCATTTAATGCTCACAGTGTCCCTATGAAGTAACTATGAAAATTCTCCATACTTTAGAACTATAGAATCTGAGGCTTAGAGAGATGACACGACTTAATTTGCCGAGTGTACAACTAGTAAGTGATAGAGCTAGGAACTGGTCCCACAACTGTCATTCTTAAATGACGTGCTAAACACACACACACACACACACACACACACACACACAGATCCTGGGATGCTAAAGTCAGATGCCTCTTACACAGAAATGGCACGCACCCTCACTTTCTTACTTCCGCAATCCCTGCCTGAGCCAATTTTCTGACCTCTATTCCTGTTCCATTTCACTCCAGCATTCCAGCTGCAAATCTAAACAGCTGGCTTCTAGTCTTGACCTTTCCTTCATTATGTTCCCTGCTGCGAAAGCTCCGGACTGAGAAGTCACCACATACTAGGTTTAATAGGCATTCGATGCCCACTCAGTGGCTGCCCCTGGACACTCGTTTCTTTGGTCTTGACAGTGATGGAGCCACATGGAGAGGAAGCTGAAGAGCTCTGCATCAGGCCTCGGATGACCCCAGTTCTACCTCCAACCAACAAAGCAGCCTCCCGAGCACAGTGTTCTTATCTTGAAACTTAGGAAACTGACATCAGCTATCTCTGAAACACTAACAAACTGTGTTTCAGTCATCTCTTTCCAGGGGTGCCAGACTGGTGATTCTTCTTTTTGTAGCCACCATTCTTGCCCAGGCAGCTTGGTGGTCTATCTTGGGGCAGGAATGAGACACACGGAGATTTATTTGAGGAAACTGGCCATCCACACGCATGGTGTCCTCTGAGGCATAAAAAACCAAGACCCCAACACTGACAGCGAATGCATCTTTCCAAGTTTGCAGGAGAGCTTTCTGATTCACATGATCAAATTTGCTCCTCAATTCAGAACAACTTGTTCTTCTTCCTCTCTTTTCAGGATATTTGCGGAGGAGAATTTTAGAATCACTTGCAGTCATTCACTGAAAATAAAAATGGCATGAGATAAATGATCTTAAGTCAATACTTTTGAGAAAGGTAAATATTTGCAGATTATCCATTCTGTGCATTATAAAGCATCAGGAAAGCACCAGAGAACAAAAATAGTTTCTGGGAGGCAGGCAGGTGCCCAGAGGCACGGAGAAAGCTGAGTGACCAAGCGGTCACATGTAGTTAGGGAGACCACACCTCACTGAGGTAGGGGAGAGCTCCTTTACTTTGATGCACTACCCTGGCCATGGGAATTTGCTGATCTTTCCTTAGAATGTTGGGATTAATGCACTGAATCTAATCCTTTTTCAGACTCTGCTGAGACTACCCAAAGGAAGAGAGAAAATAAATACGGTTAGTGGCTTGGAAGCCCGTGAGGTGGGTGGGGTGCCGATATTCTGTCATTCCTGACTTGCTGATTTCTTGCCTTATGAAACCCTCCTTCCTAAGGTAGAAACCCCCAAAACTACATTTCTCAGCTTCACTCATACGTGCTTAGTACAAGCATATAACCAAGTCCAGCTGTATAATTTGTGGGGCCCAGTGAAAATTGAGAATGTGGGGTTCCTTATCAAAAAGTAAGAGGGAAGAGTGCAGTTAAAGGTACTTTGATATAATCCATTTTCCCTCAAAAATACTATATTACTCATGAAATGTACTTTGGGGATAATAGTGATATGTTAATAGCAACATAAAAATACAAATTGCAAAAAAATTGTGTCATAATTTTAAATCAGATCAGGAACAATACTTTATAATGTGCTACCTTGACTGATATTAAGATTTCTCTAACTTGCTTTTCCAAAAACCCATTTATTGGGTCCTCAAAATTTATGCTTTTAGCAACATGATTTTCAGCCCATGTAATCAAAAAGGATGTCAATTGTTCTTATCAAAGGTAAGATCACAAATAATTTTTCATCATTTTTGATTTTGAGATGGACTTTTCTGATGCCCCTGTTATTGGAGTTATTAAGAGTATTTTATAGTCTCTGACAACATTTATGATGAGTTATTTTGAAATGCAAATTTTAGTACCTCTAGAGTTGATAATTCTTGCAGAATAACTTCTCTAAAAAGATTTAACTCTTGGGACGCCTGGGTGGCTCAGTTGGTTGGACGACTGCCTTCGGCTCAGGTCATGATCCCGGAGACCCGGGATCGAGTCCCGCATCAGGCTCCCAGCTCCACGGGGAGTCTGCTTCTCCCTCTGACCTTCTCCTCTCTCATGCTCTCTCACTGCCTCTCTCTCAAATAAATAAATAAAATCTTTAAAAAAAAAAAAAAAAA